>ML781765.1:474409-570656 GCA_009831015.1 Picea engelmannii
TTTCACCTACCTCATACAGAAACTCGCCAATGGGGCCCCCACCCTTCATCAGTTTCTCATGACAATTCTGCCCTCCCTGGGGCACGCGTTTCACACTGGGGCACCCGTTTCTGTATTTGTACATTTCTCCCCAAAATTATTTATTATTTATTATTTATTTTACAAACACCTTTACCTTCAGTCATTACATTCTTTGTCGTCACCATTGGCGACTTGCTTTCTTTTGGCCACACGCAACCCATGTCACCCTTGGATTGGAGCAGTGCTTATCATTTACCCTTGCCGGCATCATCCATATCTTCAGAGTACCCCACAAGTTAGTTACCTCTACCCTCTGAATTTGTTCACCTTGTCCCGCCTCTGGCACAACTTAACACCAGTCTTGTCATCCCCCTGACACTCGACCTTGTTACACGGTTGCGGCCACTGTTTCTCTTATATATCCTCCAACCAAGGGCAATCTTGAGTCATCCCACTTCTTAACTTTGTTCATGTACCTCTGCCACTGCCTCACCTCAGTAGATTCCATGGAGCACCTTTTTTCCTCTGGGAGTCGCGTTCCCCTTTTGTTGACATCAACACACTTTTCCAGAAGGGCGACAGTATCTTGATTCTCATTCCCTATTTTTATGAGAGATCTCGGACGACACAGGGTTAAACACCATTGCTCCTTGCTGTCGTTGGCCCCCATAACATTCGACGCCAACACTCTCTCATGTTATGGTGGGTCTTACTTTGCGACTATTGCAGTTATTTTTGTCATTTGCCGAAGACCTCTGAACGTGGTAGGGCCACCAATGCCCACATCATCGCCGCTGCTTATTACAACGATCATTGCCTGTTATTCAGAGTATGTTCCTTTGCAGAATTGTCTTCTGCCTTTATCATTACTGCCCCCGAGGGCACTGCAGTTGTCTACACCAACACTTCCGTCATCCTTTTTCAGAGTTACATCACACGAGCATGGGGCATGCCCGCCTCGTTTGTACACAGTTGTATATTTTTTCTGCACATCTCTCAGAAGGTCGGGATACCGGTGCCTTCTTTCTCCAACGGATCGCTCCGAACGGTCCCACTCTTACTTTCCCTTACAACAACATTCTTAGTAGAAGAAACATTGATGGATTTCGGCTATACGTATGCTCCTAACCTCATCCATCAGGGGGCATCTGTTATCACTGAAATTTCGTCTGCACATGGCGACAAGAACTCCACATCATCAAAACAACGATGAAGTCACTCATGGCACTGAATTAATTTCACAGCACTCCAGAAGGGCCAAAAACTATACAAAGTAACCAAAAATTGAAAGGCTCTTTACAACAGTTTGATGCGCGCGCGCAGGCGCAGGACAAAAACGTGATTTGCGTGCATGCGCGCTCGACGCGCGACTGTCAGCATAAAAACCCGTGCGCCTGCTAATACAGCGCATTAATTGAATAGGTCGGCCTCCCAACCGCTTACGAACCGACTCCCAAGTTGATTTGACTCTCAAATCAGAGCCGGATCCGTAAAATCGGCGGGTTAATGACCTAAATAAACCCTAAAAGGGTCCCTGTTCACACTTTGAGAAGGTTACGTGACCGCCCGAGGAGCTGCTATAAAAGGCCGTGAGGATACGCTGTTTTGGCAAGGAATTCTAAGCATTGTTATGCTGTTCATATGGTTTAAGGGCTCATCCTTTAAACAACAACCCATCAGCTGCATCACCGAGAGTTCTTTCACTGCTATGCTCAGTTCTTCTCATTTGTAAGGAAAGCAAACTGTGTGAGGGCCCCAAAGAGCCTTCCGTTGGGGGGAGAAGGAACCTCTGGTCTCTTCCTTCAGCGTGCTCCGGTTTCATTAATACACCAACCTGAAACCATTGGTGACCCCTGTGTTTTGTATTTGATGTTTGTTGTTTATTTTCGCAGTGTTATTTGTTTTCAGTTAATATTAGATTATAGTTCGTTTTGTTTCCTTTAACCCTATGCTCCACAGCTGTTCTACCCTGCTAGACCCAACAGGGTATGCAAGCGCTCTCTATTTTCTCACCTGGTGACCATTTGAACGCGAACAATATGTTCAACATAATTAAATGTCTCTTTGTATACAAAAATCCAAAGATTGTAATAGCCATGGAAGTTAGGCATAAGATTCATTTAAATCGATCATTCCATTCTCGGGAGAATGGGTACTTAACTATCATGAAGGAAGTTCTGTATTAGACATGAAGTCCACTCTTTTTTTTTTTTGGTTGAAATAGTAGTAGAAAATGGAAGTTTGAAAATGTGAATAAAGTAAGGAAACTCACACCTTTGAAATATTTGTCCAAAAGAAAATTCTCTTATGTTTGCAGGAAAATATATATAGTTAAATTTCGCCTTATGTTTGCAGGAAAATATATATAGTTAAAATTATGTAAATTGTAATTTCTAGGACTTTGCTTTGTGAAACTAGAATACAACAATAACATTTAACCATAACCCAATTTTCAAAATATGGGATGTATATATCTCTATTAAGTGTCTCAAGGGAAGGGGAAAGACCCAAAAGGTTTCTTTGCATTCATGCCTCAAATGAAATAGTTCTATGAAGACCTTTCATATCAAGTGTCTTGGAAAGGAAAAGGCATAAATAACATAATCAACTACAAACACTAATGTATGAAATCCAACAACAGGTACAAGTATGACAATGCATGAAATCCAACAACAGGTACAACTATGGTAGTGCACTAGAATGAATTGTATAAGTATGGCAGTGCAATAGAATGAATTGAATGGATGTTCATTTCATTTTCTAAAAAATCTAAATGCATATTGGGTGAAATCCATTGGTTGAACCTTTTAAAGCTACCAAATTTGCAGTTTTCTATCGTTAGATACATCACCACTGAATTCAATTTGAATCACTTTGTATACACATATCCTCCAGTAAAATCTACGTCAAAGATGGGAGCAATGGCCCAATAAACACAACCCATTAAGGTTGAATGTCACAAACATGCATTTATTGAACAACTCATCGAAAATATCTACCAAGTCAATATAAGAACCATTCTCATGGGTCAGATATGAAAAATCATTACTCGAATTCTCATCTCAACAACCTTGGTAAATGTAATGACTTCAAGATGCAACAAATAACACTAAAATTGTTTCACAAACCAATTGATTCTTTACTTATATATAACAACACTTCATTCAAGATTTAGAATGAATCATTTCACTTAAACAGGGTTCATGAATGTGGGAATCAATTAGAATTAAAAAACTGAGATATTAGCATTTTATCTTTTCTCTTATCTAGATAAAAATGGAAGGAGAGTTTGAAATCCTACCTCCACTCCAATAAGCATTTTGTAGATCAATAAGAAGTGGAAAACCAATTATTTTCTCCAAAAGACATGAAGACTAGATGCTTAGCAGGTTGAATGCTTCAATTTATTAATCCATAGACTATACATAATACTATAATCAATGCATATAAAGAAATTTTTGAACGAAGATGATAAACTTATCTATGTTGAAGAATGCCAAGCAATTAATTGAGGCATAGCATTTTCCCACCTAACCATAAGCTCTATTGTACTTAATCTTTCTACAATAGGCCACCCCCTAGAAATGCTATGATACCACTAGGGTGAAGATGGGAAATGCAGTTTCCTTAATCCATTCTCTCAATCTCAAAGAAGCAAGAACACTAAACTAGTATTTCATTGTTGAGTTTTTGAATATAGAACAACTCTTTGGTACCCACAATACCTTCCCCGCACAACACAAGCAGAGTTCTTCCTTCTTTTCTCAACAATACCTCAGAAGTCCCTCCCTCTAGTGCTCTTCAATGTGTGCATAGAAAGGTCCAAGATGTTGTCCATTAGCTCCAAAAACAAATTCTTAGTTCTCGTCTCTTCTCAAGTTTCTGATGGTTTCCTTTCATGGTTTTTCCATCACATGGTATGGTAGCCTTCCTTTTCCAAGAAAAAAATAGTTTCTTGTTTTTTCTCTTCTTAAACAATCAACCACCTTTTCCCATTCAAATTTATTCTTCTTTGCATGAGTGAAATATGGAAAGAGAGTCCTAATTTAACACTTCCTAGTTCCAAGAATGTAGGGGGAGAAAGTTGCTAGAATTAGGAGGTGATGGTCTAGAACTAGGAGTTGGTTTCCTCCACTTCTCTTATCTCCAATTTAGACTATAAGCTAGGATCAATAGAGTAAAGGTTAATGAAAAGATGAGTAGAAAGAGTGACATATAATTCTAGAGATGTATAATTCCCATAGACACCCTCAACTTTCCCCTCTTGTGGTATCATAACCCCATTAGGTGCTCATGCCTTAGTCAACCCTATAATTTTATTAATTATGCCAAATAAATGTATTTACAAATGTCAAAATATTCAAGCCACCATGGAATACCTACCACATGGTGCTAAATGAAACATGGTAATAAAAAAACACATTCATGCATAAAAATCATTTAAAACATACTTAAATACAAAGTATTCAAGAGAGTGAAACTGGGATATTACATCCCCTCCCCTTGGAATAACATCATCCTTAGTGTTTTGTTATTGAAACACTTTTTATGTATATATTCTTTAGATATACCTATCATGTCATCATCTCAACTGTCTTGGTACACAACATTCCAACATTTTCCTACAACAATCATCAAGATAAACATATATCATAGTCATTTCTATACATAAAATATTTCATCGATATGATTTCCAGTTTACAACTGAAACATATATATTCATAACACAAGATAAAGTATGTAATTTAACCCAATATTTATCTGTATGAATATGTATTTTCTCCATATGGCCGCCATAGATAGAACTCGACTCATTGTTTCGTGAACACACACAATGCACTCATGATCCTAACTAGCATGTAACATGAATCTCCCACAATAAATTCATTCAAGTCTCCTCTTCCTTGTAGTCACTCACCCTCTAGGATCAGACATCCTATTCTCTACTACACAATCCCTCGGGTGATCCATCATTTTCCAAGGCTTCCTTGCACAGGAAGGGTACAAAGACTTATAGAGTCTTACAACCAAGGCATCCCTTTGGATTTCTCTAACATAACATAACACTACTCAACAAGGATCAAGGAATATCATAGGGTTCCAGTGTCACTACAATGGAATCCTTTTTATGTTGCTCAGCTTTGACATCCATCATCTATCCTTCCTAGATAGATCTATAATCCCACCTGTATCATATACATACAATTACCACCATATATCATCATAATAATTTCAATTAGAAATATTTTGTTTCAAACCCATTTTATGCATAAATCAAATTTCACAAGTATGATATTCTTCTCATAATGTTTGGATCTTGCATGTGGTAGCACCTAGTCTTCATTATGGACTTACACTCATTGCCATATCCAAGACTGACATTCTACTTGCAATATGAAATTTCAATCAACTAAACAACTATGCATATTCATGCATATAATCCTTTCATTGCAACATTTACATTAGCCCCATAAATGGTCTTAGAATTATAAGACACTCATAATTCAATCACTTCTAATTTTATATCACATGAATTGAAATGAACCTTTCGTTCATTATATCTGCATTATTCACTCAATTCACCCCTACATTGATTCCAATATATCATAATTGCATCTAAAAAATGAATGTCATTGTAGTCCATTATCCATTAGGGCATTGAAAAGAAAATGCAATGAAGCAAAAGTATAAGAGAGATCTTCCTGAAAGACTACTACATATTTTGTACCAAAGGTCTTGCACATGATTTCCCACAAGGGAAATTATTAGGAAATTGTTTTAACATAAGAATAAGAGATCTTCCGAACCACATTGCAAGAAAATACTTGTCTTAACATAATACAATCTCAATTGCTAAGACAATTATTAGTTATTTTGATGGCACCCAAGAATACAATCTCCAATGTTTCCTTAATGTTGTTCTAAACCTTCAAGGTTGTAGTGTTTTTCTTGTGAGAAATTCACCCTCTCTTTTTGGTGTATACAAAAAAATATGTTGGTATCTTGTAGGTGACACATTCATTTATATGAATGTGATATACATTTATATTCACTTAAGAGTTGTTTCTCATATGCTTAAGTAGCCTAGATTATATAGTGTTTTAAATATTCATCAAGCCTTTGTGCCATGTGAATTATTTAGTCTATGATATCAAATTCAAAATATTTATGTAATATTTTTTTGTTATAGGTAATGGTGCACTTCAAGTCATTAAATGTGACACTAAGGATAACCTAATTCATTTTCCACCTTCCCATGTGATTAGATGTCATATTCTGTTATAGATTGAGTACTCTTGCCTTAATATTCAAGGTACCAAATCCATTTCCTCAAAAAGACACATAAATGTTTAATTCTGATTCCTTGAACTTGAATGTTTAGTGGTACAAGGAGTGTTGTATTTTCCACTACTTGAAAAACAACATCATACAAGACAAACTCATTACGCATTTCTAGCTACTTGAGAAACAATATTGTCTAGACCGAACTCCCAAAGTATTCTCCACCTCTTATGAAACATCATTCTAGAAACATATCCTATATATATTGAAGGTGTAAATTTTTTATCTTAATCCACCAACTTGCACTTATCTAGAGAACTTGCAGATGACAAACTCAATTTCTTATTAAAGTTCATAGTTTACCTCATTACATCATGTTCCACTATTCCACCTAGCATCTTACGACGCTCTAGTCCTATCTCAAACTTTTTGATAGGCCATCATAAAAAAATTCCTTTAATATAAACACTCAAAAGAAGGTCAAAATCCCTTTTTTTTTAATTTATTGTGAATGCAACTTGAATAACTTCAGAGACTAGAATGGCGTGTTGGAAAAAACTAAATTTTAGAAATCATATATAAAATTGAAAAACAATTTAAGTGTTGTATACTCAATTTAAGCTATGCAGTCCATCCTAGGAGTGAAATAAACACCTTTGAATCTTCCTAAAAGGGCATGAAATATTGTGTCCTAAGTTTGTCATCCATATAGAAACGTTAGTACATTCCATAGCAACAAATTCATCCCTAACCAATCTAATGACTAGTAGATTTTTTTTAAATGTACTTGAAAGGAGAAAGAAAAGTTCACCTTGTCAAGTAATCATCCTAGGTTCAAATGGAGACTTTATTTTTAAAAAAATGTAACTTATATTCTTCATAAAGGACACCAAGAATATATAATATACCAAAAAAAATATGAAATTTAGAATCGTAATCATGGAGACCGATAAACAAACATTTCACAATGGTTATAAAGTGCCAATCTTCAATCTCAGCAGCATATACAAAAGAGTGTAACCTTCACATGTTCTTTCCCCAACATAAAACATGTTCATAAGAAGAAACTATAAATTCAATGTTATTGATTTTTGTTCAATTGCTTATATGTAGCCTGCATAGATGAAAATTCTATCTATCACCTACCTAAACATAAAACTTATGCTTTAACGTGCATTTAGGGATAATACAAAAGTTTTCCAAGTGCAGAGAGACACACAGATTGTTGGACCAGAAAAGTTGGACTTTATTTTTAGTAGCATGCTTGTTTTTGTAGCTTCAACGGTCCTTTCTTTCTACTGCTTGTTCATAGCAAGGGATAATACATTCTTTAATTCCAATTGCCTTAATACAATTGATACTTCCTATATATTTCCTTCATGATAAAGTCTTTTCATGAAATTGGTAAACGAGACATCAATCTCTAACCCAACAAATGATTTATCAATTCTCGAAGAGTTAAGCCTTCTACAATATTCATAGTGCAATCTAATATTAGTATTGATGCCAAGAAGTAAATCCATCTCAGTCATTTCTTCTACTTCTACAATCTTACTTGCTTCTTCCAACTTGCCTTGCTTGCACAAGGCATTTATAAGGGTGATGAATCTTTCAATAATGGGCAGGAAGCCCATTTTATGCCTTCTAAAGTGTAGATTTAATCCCATCTACCTTTCCTACTTTGCAAAGTCCACTAATGATTGCATTGTATGTAGAAGCATTGGGTGCAACACCTTTCTCCTCCATTCTACCATACAAATGCATGAAAAAATCTGCATGTTCTTTGCACAAGCAATGAATCCGAATATTGCAAGTTTTGACATCATAGGCCAATGTTTATTTTTTATTTTTTACAAAGATGTTGTTCATAATTTCATTATTACAAATATGTTGTTCAGAATTTCATTAGCCTCTTGCTTTCTACAATTTATGGAATATTCTCACTAAATGAGCCAAGTTCACATCGAGTTTCTATTCTTCCAGCTTCATCATATTTCAAAATAGGCTGACTCCTTGAGACAACAATACCATTTCTAAAATTTCCTAAATAATGTTTTGAATTTTCCTTTCAAAAAACTGTCGGGCATGTCATCGGGAGGCTATGTCTCCATTTTCCTTGAGCCCATATAGTCCTTAGTGCTGTAATATTGGTTTTCGTATAGTGTTGTAACCTTGGCTTTGATACCACTGGTAACATCCCCAATTTAGAACAAGACTAAAATAAAGATAGTACAAACTCAATTGTGATATTTGATCAATACACCAACATAACACTGTCCACCAAATATTCAACACTGCCGCATTTCTCACCTGTTAGAATTGCAAATGCGGAAAACACATTTCACATATGATAATTAACAATCACACAGTTAAGAAACACATGGATTTCACGTGGTTCACCCAAACGTTGGGCTACACCCACCAAGCATAGGCATCGGTTGTCTTATTATTCAGATCATGGAGATTACAACAAACTAGCAAGTTCTCACCCTGTCTCTCTCTTGCCTCTATGGGCTTACATGTATTTATATACATTTACAAGAAACTGATTATTAAATGCAATCCCTATCCATATTCTAACTTGGTCTATTTAGTTACAACCAATGTAGAATAATAGGATCCAAATCCATCCTTGGAGGAATTCGTTGTCACCAAATCCCAACAATATCCACCTTGACAACAATTAACCTAATACCTTGTTCCTTCCTTTTGTTCATCACCTTTTCTGCAAGCCAAGAGAAGCCAAGCACCACTACAACTTCTCTAATAAAACTGGTTTCATGATCTTGCCTGTGTGACTTGTATGAGTTTGGATTTCCTGAGGGGTCACTCCACCTCCAACATGTCTTCCACAATTGTGTTGTGAGACATATTTGGTGATAGATCTCCTTATATTCAAAACACCTGTAAAATATACATTACCATTATCACAGACCATCTCAGTGTAACCATTATAGGTGACATTTGTGCTTCTCAAACGCTGAAGCACCCATTTCACTGCAACACCTGAATCTGTCACGCATTTGACAACATCATTAACATGTGAAACATCTGGTCTTAACCATTTTATCACATACAACAGAACTTCTACTGAACTTACATGAGACATAAACTTTTCTTCTTTATAGACGAGACCTATGCTTGAAGAAAACTTATAATGGAAGGCAATAGGGATAAAAACTGGTTTTACAATGTTCATGTTGAACTCCAACCACAACTTACCATTACCATCTCTGTATACTTCCATGCCCATAATTTGTTTTGCTGCTACTGGATCCCTCATTTGAATTGTCCTGTCCACCTAAGTCATTTTCTTACTGATTTTATCCACGCTTCGGCTTGCATCGAGCATATCATCAACAAATAACACCAAGACTATGAATGTACTATAAAATGTATAGTCATTCCTACCCTTTGAAAAATTCTAACTCACTATGAAGGATTCAAACATCTTGTATATTTTCCTAGGTACCAATAGGCCATACAATGAATTTTCTAGCATGCAAACAAATTTACCGTTGCGATCTTGAATCAACCCTTTTGTTTTTTCCATACATACTATATCTTTGTCAATGATGACCTTGTGAGAAGTAGGATCCCACACACAACATCCCTTTATACCATAATCATGACTTGCATAGATATAAAACAAGCAGGATTTCAGAAACAAAGATTTTAAGTCTGGAAATGATTTACCGCTTACCAGTACCTGCAATTTTTTTTTCTCTTATGACCTTGATGCTTCTGCCATAAACAAGAAGATACATCTGTCACTTCAGATGCCACTTCAGTACTCCCTTCTAGCTTATAAAGGTTATCAACCTTTGTTTCCTTCATCACTACTAAATTACCTTTCAACAATGTGAGTGCTCCACCTTGACCTGTATACTTATATCCACAAGAATCCAACACTCCCAATGAAATCAAATTTGATTTAATCTCAAGTAAATATCTAACATCTGTTAATTCCCTAACAATACCATCGAACATCCTGATTCGAACACTTCTAACCCCAACAATTTTACAGGGAATACCATTTCCCATGAACACTACACCCTCATCAACAGATTGGTAAGAAATGAACCAATTTCTATGCGAGCACATGTGGTGGGAGGCACCTGAATCTAATTGCCATTCTTCTTGATATTGTAAATTACTAGAAATGGATAAAACTTGATCAGTCATACCTGAATTTGTGACATCCAAATTTGCTTCCTTCGTAGAGTTTTCCTTAGATTCCTTTCTCTTCCAACAATCTTTCTTGAGATGTCATGTTTTTCCATAGTACCAACATTTTGTTTTACCCTTTCTGTGTCTTGAATTAGATCGAGAAAAAAATCTCTCATTCTGATCTTTAGTTCTACCTCTGACCAACATCGCCTCTGAAGTTGAGGTTTCTTGACTAGATTTTCTCCTCATCTCCTCAGCCAACAAAGCTCCCACAATAGAGTCATAATATAAAACATCTATTGAGCTAAAGCTAATAGAGGTGACTAGATTATCCCAAGACTCAGGCAATGAACACAATAGTGTAATAGCCTTATCTTCATCTTCGAATTTAACTTCCATACTAGTCAATTGAACTAGAAGGGTATTGAAGGTATTTAAATGGTCATCAACTTTTGTACCTTATTTCATCCGCAAAGTGTATAACTATCTCTTCAAGTAGATTCTTCTCGTTAAGGACTTCGTCATATATAGACTTTCCAACTTGCTCCATAAGCCTGATGTTGTATCCTCTCCTACGATATTAAACAAAACATCATCCGCCAGACATAAACGAATGGTACTAAGAACTTTTGCATCCAGATCTTCCCATTCCTCATTCGTCATGGATGTTGGTTTCCTAGACTTGCCTACCAAATCTTTTTGCAACCCTTTTTGCACCAGTAAATCCCGCATCTTGAGCTTACAGAGTTCAAACTATGAACTTTTACCAGTAAATCTCGCATCTTTTACCGCTGAACTTTTCAACTTCAAATTTCGAACTCTGCATCTTAACCATTTTTTTATTAAGGAACCAGATCGGAAATTTATAAAACCTAAAGATTATAAAAAACAAGCTTTATAATATGATGGTTGATCAAATATTACAAGGCTTAAGGAATAAATACAAGATTTAATATTTTAAACCAAAAAACCCTTTAACCTTTTAAAAGCTTACAACTCCCACCTTTTGAATATTATATTTAATCTCAAATATAATAAACATTTACTCAATTAAAAAATCCTTTTTACTTCATCCACCCACATGACTTTACGTTTTTTAATTAATAAAAAATCACCTTTTAAAAAAAAATTCCTTCACTTTCTTTAATTGTTTTAAAACATTTACCTCAAGGCAAAGTCATGCACAATAAGACAAAGCCGATCCACCTTAAAATTTTCTAAAGAAAATACATGAAAATATTTAAGAGGAGTACCTGCACCTCTCGCTACCACTGGAGTGCGACGATCTTAAAGAGTCTCCACATCTCCTGATACACTTGGACCACGATGATTCTAGGTTTTTGAATGCGTGGACATCACACCCTTTCATAGGAGGGACCTGCAACGATGTTGAAATTGACGCAACTCACATAGATTTCACTCCTGCGGCTGCTCCAAGAATTTGATGCTCCTCCAACCAGCTCTTATACCACTTGTTAGAATTGCAAATGTAGAAAACACAACTCACATATGATAATTAACAATCACACATATAAGAAACACAGGGATTTCATGTGGTTCACCCAAACGTTGGGCTACGTCCCACCAAGCATAGGCATCACTTGTCTTATTATTCAGATCATGAAGATTACAACAGACTAGCAAGTTCTCACTCTGTCTCTCTCTTGCCTCTACAGGCTTACATGTATTTATATACATTTACAAGAAACTGATTATTAAATGCAATCCCTATCCATATTCTAACTTGGTCTATTTAGTTACAACCAACGCAGAATAATAGGATCCAAATCCATCCTTGGGGGAATTCATTGTCACCAAATCCCAACATCACCAACATATATGTATCTAAGCTAAAGTCAGCTGATATAGAATAACACCTAAATTCATGATTTTCTTTTATGCAGGGTTATTAGAGTTGACTCTATCACTCATATGTTTTTCTTAGGTTTAGAATATATTTAGCATAATTAAATGTCTATTTGTATACAAAAATCCATAGATTGTAATAGCCATGGAAGTTCGACAGAAGCTTCATTTAAATCGATCATTCTATTCTCGGGCGAATGGCCACTTAACTATCATGATGGAGTTTCTGTATTAGACATGCAGTCCACCTTTATATTTGTTGGAATTATAGTAGCAAATGGAACTTTGACAATGTGAATAAAGTAGGAAACTCAAACCTTCCAAATATTTGCCCAAAAGAAATTTCCCCTGATGTTTTTCAAGAAAATATATACAGTTAAAATTATGTAAATTGTAATTTCCAGGACTTTGCTTTGTGAAACTAGAATGCAACAACAATATTTAACCATAAGCCAATTTTTAAAAGATGAGGTGTATGCATCTCTCTTTTAAGTGTCTCAAGGAAAAGGGAAAGACCCAAAAGGTTTCTTTGCATTCTTGTCTCAAATGAAATAGTTCTATGAAGACCTTTCATATCAGGTGTCTTGGAAAGGCAAAGGCATGAAATCCAACAACAGATACAAGTATGGCAGTGCCAAATTTAAGTAGAATCAATTGAATTGATGTCCATTTCCTTTTCTAAAAAATTTAAATGCATATTTGGTGAAATCCAATGGTGGAACCTTTTAGAGCTACCAAATTTGCAGATTTCTATCCCTAGATACAGTGCCACTTATTTCTATTTGAATCACTTTGGATACACATATCCTAGATCCTCGAGTAGAATCTACATTAGAGATGGGAGAAATAGCCCGATAAACACAACCCATTAAATTTGAATGGCACAAACATGCATTTATTAAATAAGTCAGAAAAAATCTCTACCAAGTCAATATAATAACCATTCTCACGAGTCAGATATGAAAACTCATTCCTTGAATTCTCAGCTCAACAAACTTGGTAAAGGTAACGACTCCAAGATGCAATAAATAACACTAAAATTGTTTCACAAACCAATTTATTCTTTAATTATATAACAACACTTCATAATTAAGAATGAATAAATTCACTTAAACAGGGTTCATGAATGTGGGGATCAACTAGCAGCATATCTTAAGCTAGACAAATAAAATTTGATTCCATAATATCAAACATTTAAGCATAGCAAGTCTAAAATGTTGCTATCATGTGAATGCTATAGAGAGGAGAGGACAACAATGAGCCAAATTTAGAAATGAATTCATGTCCTATGTTTCACATTTGGGTTCACTCCAATGCATCAAAATTTTTCGTCATTTCTTGAATATCTTAAGCAATGAGCTCTAATGCTACAAATCCAATCATAGAGATCATAATTCCAAGATCCAATATGTACCGGAAAACGCACAAGATATGGGTTTGGACTTGTTGCAAATAGAACTTTATCTGTACCATAGTAGCCCTGAGAAAGTTATTCGTTGGGTTCAAGAGGCATAATGGAACATGATAGTTACCCTACTCATATGCCTCCAAAACCTATGTATATAAAGAAATTTCTGAACGAATACGAATAACTTATCTGTGTTGAGAATGTTAGACAATTGATTGAGGTAGAACATTTTTCCACCCAATCATAGGGGTTGTTGTATTTAATCTTTCTACAACAGGCCACCCCCTACTGAGGATATGATACCACTAGGAAAAATATGGTCAATGCAGTTTCCTCAAGCCATTTTCTCAATCTCAAAGAAAGAATATTGTTAAACCAGTATTTCACTGTTGAGTTTTTGAAGACAGAACAACTCTATAACACCCACAATACTTGCCCCAGACAACACAAGGAGAGTTATTCCTTCTGTGCTCAACATTACCTCAAAATTCCCTCCCTCTAGTCCTTTTTAATGTGTTCATAGAAAGGTCCAAGATGTTTTCCATTAACTCCAACATAATTTTCTTAATTCTTGGCTCTTATGAGGTTCTAATAGATTCCTTTCATGGCTGTTCTATCACATAGTATGGAAACCTTGCTCCACTTCTCTTATCACTAATTTAGACTATAGTCTAGTCTCAATAGAAAGAGTGACATAGGTTTCTAGACATGTATATTTCCCTTAGATCCTCTCATCATTCCCTTCTTGTGGTATCATGGTCCCTTTAGGTGCTCCTCCCTCTGTCAACCTTGTCATTTTATTAATTATGCCAAATAAAGATATTTACAAATGTTAAAATTTTCAAGCCACCATTTCATACCTACATCATGGTGCTAAATAAAACATGGTAATAAAAAAAAAACATATTCANAAAAAAAAAAAAATAAAAAAAAAATAAAATAAAATAAAAAAATACTTAAATACAAAGTATTCAAGAGTGTCAAACTGAGATATTACATTGTGTACCAAGTTTTTTATATTGATTCCATAATTTAGGTACTCAAACACAACATCAACTTGAACATATAGCTTATACCATCCTAAACAAATGTCAATGATAGAAAAAAACAAAATTGATATAGTTCGAAAAAATTCAATAAATAAAAATCATATATTTGAAAATGTTATTCAATTTGCTACATTTCATCTAATTATCAAAAATGAAAAATTTGTTGTGTAGGTGTCTCAAAATATCCTTACAAGTCGATTTCAGATTTCTATTACATCTAATCTGTCAAAATAAACCATCATTAACTTGCACTGACCCTTATCTTTGCCAACAATGATCTCAAAATATCCTTACAAGTCGATTTCAGATTTCTATTGCATCTAATCTGTCAAAATAAACCATCATTAACTTGCACCGACCCTTATCTTTTCCAGCAATAATCTCAAAATATTCTTACAAGTCGATTTCAGATTTCTATTGCATCTAATTTGTCAAAATAAACCATCATTAACTTGCACTGACCCTTATCTTTGCCAGCAATGATCGCCAATTTGGAATTTGTTGTTTCCCTCTAACATAGAGCATGGATTTAGGATGTGATTGGAAGGTTATCTAAGGCCGAAGGCCGAATGTAGATATATTTTGTCAGGGATTCAACCATACATTGGATTGAGGCGTTGGACATCATCTTTATTGAAGACTGTGTGATCGATGCACTAAGGCACAATACCCTTCGAGCTGAATCAAATCGATAGATTGCTGGGTTGAATGCCATAAGTCCAATGCAAATTCGCGTGTGGTCCAATAGGCTATAGCGATGGTCCAATGGAGTTGAAGGTTGGGGTTTTACATGTAAATCGATTCTCTTAGACTGATCCTAACACCCAGGTTCAGTATCAAATTCGTTGTGTGTAAATTGTCAAAAGAGGACATAGTATTTTCTAAACACATGACTTAGCACTTAATGCCTAAATAGACCCAATTCAATAAACTATGCCTAAATCAAGTGAAAGAGTCAATGAATAAAAAACCTCTTCAATGGGCAACCTCCTATTACAATATATTAAATGTGCAAGATAATATTATCATTCACATGAGTCTCTTTGATGTATATATAGGAGGCAAATGTGGAAATAAATGAATAATAGTAAGCCGACATAAAAATAATTAACGTAATGATAATGATGGGGGTTATGGTTAGGGGATTAGCATGCCCATTTCTTTTAAGAAAGTGTTCCTATCAATGTTCATCAACCATGGATGCTTTCATATGAAGAACTCATCTTCCGAGGTCACATCCTTTGTTGTTAGGTTCTTCAACTTAATGAAGTACTCAGTAATTGTCCATATTCATAATTTATTGATCTCTATTTTATTGGCTATTTCAGGTTCTAGTATGATTTTACCAACTTCATCAAGCTCTGGAAACATAGTTTGAACTGGGATATTATCATCCATTTCCTTCTTTAAAAAAAAAAATGAAATATTAAGTGTACATGTGAAGAAGGAGACAACTCCATTTTGTAAGCCATACTACCAATCCTTTACAACACCTTATAGTGACCATAGTACTTAGGAGAAAATTCATTGTCCTTCTTTATTTCTTGAGGGAGATATATTTACGTGGTTGTGACCTTAAACATATTGAATCCCCCACTTAAAAGTGCCTTTTATTGTAATGTTGTTGATCTGTTTGTTCCTTCATCCTATTTTGTGCTACAGTTTAGATGTCCTTCAATAGTCAGAGAACCTCTTTTTGGTGCTAGATGTGATCATTCACTAATTGAACCTTGGGTTTCACTCTCAAATGTGATGTGATGGGCGGAGCATTATACCCATAGAGTGCCCTAAACATGAAAATTTTGGATGAAGTATGGAAGGAAGTGTTGTACTACCATTCCGCTAAGGTTAATTGTTTGACCCATAGTGTCTATTTATCATATGAAGAACAATGAATATAACCTTCCATATGATTATTCACAATATAGGTGTGTCCATTAGAATAGGGATGATAAGAGGAACTATGAACCAATTGAGTACCCAAACAATAAAACAAGTTTGTCCACAAAACACTAGTGAAAATTCGATCCCTCTCACATACAATAATCTTGGGGTTTCCATGTAGATTTTGAACCACTTCCATGAATGTTGTGGATACTATACTATATTTAAAATGGTGAAAAGGTGATAAAATTGGGCATACTTAGTGAGTCAATCCACCACCATGATGATGACATTCTTCCCTTCAGAGTTTGACTTATGATAAAATCCATTGAGACCTCTTCCCAACACCATTTCTATGGATGATTATTCTAGAATACCTAGGGCCTCAATTGTCCCTCCTTTATTCTATTATAAAGCCAAACACCTCACAACAAACTTTTGAACATTGGTTTTCAAGCTTCGTAGAAAACAATTTCTTGATCCTATGATAAGTTTTTAGAAATATTGATTGTCCACCTACAAGACAAGTGTGTAGTTTAGAAAGGACCTTATGTTTGAGTTGGAATTTCTTTCCTAAACCAAGTAAAAATTAGCTAATTTGTTTGTGAAAAAAATAACTAAACATGTATATAAGCTATTATTTTTGGAGACAATTAATGCTAACATAATCCTAGTCCTTTATAGCACAACTAAAATTTAGTAGTATCTGTCTTAGTCATTAATTGGTTGACCTAATTTATTAGCTTGTAGTATATTTACTAGTTTAATTAGTCATTAATTGTTGTCATTTAGTAATATATTTACTAGTCTAATTAGTTGTTCATTGTTCATTTTGCAGTATATTTACTAGTTTAATAAGTCATTAAGTGTTGTCATTTCTACTAATACATTTATTCTAGTTATAAAGTACTTTGCATATATATATATATATATATATATGTTATTTGTTGCTAGTTATTAGTTTCATATTAATTTTATTATTGATATTAATTATTATTGAATATGAATTTATATAATGTTAATAATTTGTTAAATGCCATGAATTTGTATAATGTCACAATAGATTATTAATTTGTACAATATTGATGTTGATCTAATACTTAAACAACAAATACAAGTGTCATACATGGGAATTGGAAAGAGATTAAACTATAAACATGTAAACTTGCATTAAACAAAACTATATATAAACCAATCTCTCTCTCTCTCTCTCTCTCTATATATATATATATATATATATATTCAAATATGTTGAGTTTGTAAGTGATCCAGTGCATAAAATGAGAGTAAGTACTTATAAATTTCTTTAATGAGAAACATTAAAATTTACAAGTACAAGATGTGTCCATGAACTCAATAACATCAAGCATTTTAGTCTCCAACTAAACAACATCAAGAACATCTACATCTTTTCCAGATATTTCAAATAACATTAAAAAATAAGAAATTCTTTTGTATCATTTGACACGTTTCTTCATTAGAGCTCTAAGTTCGATCTTCTTATGTTTAACATCTACAATGTGTATTTTTCCTCATCCTTATTACACCGAAGGTGTTTTTAAGGGGAGTTTTCTTTCTTGAATTTTCATCGTATGTCCTTATCCAATTAAGGATTGCCACATGTTTGACACATTGAAAATCGTTACAAAGTATCTCCATTGTGCGAAAAGGAAGAGATAAAAAATTCATTGAGGCAAGCCCATTCAAGCTGAAGCCCGATTCTTCTCTCCAGGTCCATCCTGCAAGTGAAAATGGTGTCGAGCATCATAGTAGTACGAAGCAAGCCAAAGAGAAAGGTGATGGGAATAACATTTTTGTCTGAAGGCAAGAGGCTCACAATAGTCTCCACCACGATTCTCTGTTTGTGCTGCTCCATGGCAGCAGTAGAGTTGGGAAGATTCGATCGAGTATAGGCATCCCATTTCTTGGAAATCCCTTTGAGGGCCTACTCGGCATAATGCATGAGCGATGTCTTAATTACACCATTTTATTTGATGGCCAATATTAAGTTTTGATACATTTTGATGTCAAGAACCGACAGATCTTCGATTCACCAATCTCCACTTGAACAGTTCTACTGACAATTCTTGCTCTGTAGCCTACTCGAGATGCTATAATCCATACATGGTAGGCTCGATTCCATATGTTCCCCACAGGACTTGGAAGCGATTGCATCAATGCATTTTCTCACAATTTTCAGTTCCTTTGCAAGGGGGAGCAAATTCCCGCAATAGTGTTAATATTCTATGGATTTTTCAAGGATTTGAGCCACAATTTCGTTAAACTTTGTTAAATCAAGTGAAAGAGTCAATGAATAAAAAACCTCTTCAAGGGGGCAACCTCCTATTACAATATGGGAAACCTCCTATTACATGTGTCTATTTGAATGTATATATAGGAGGCAAAGGTGGAAAGAAATGAATAATAGTAAGCCAACATAAAAAAAATTAACGTAATGATCATGATGGGGGTTATGGTTAGGGGATTAACATATTGCGTGCACTAATTCATGCAAGGAAGGGATCGACGGAGTTCTTAGTCGAAAATATCATGTGGTTTGTTATGAATCTAGAAAATTAAAATATCATGAGAAGGATTATGCTACACATGACTTGGAGTTAGCAACAATTATACATGCATTAAAAATGTGGAGGCATTACCTCAAGGGGAATAAATGTGACCTAAGGATAGAACACTTTGGTTTGAAGAATTTGTTTAGACAACCAACACTAAAATCCAGACAAACTAGATGGCTATAATTTTTTAGTGAGTATGACTCTGAAATCAAGCATATCAAAGGCAAGGAAAATCAAGTGGGTGATGCACTTAGCAGGAGAGATCATGAAGTGCATATTGCATCCATTAGCATGCACAAGACTAATCCGAAAGATAAAATTATTGTAGTAGAAAATTCAGATCAACAATATCTAAAAACAAAAGAAACATTAGAACAAGACAATTTATATAAAAAAATTAATTTTTATGAGTTGAAAGAAGATGGAATTCTCATGTATAAAGGAAAAGTGTATGTGTCGAATTCCAATGAGTTGAAAAATGAAACGTTAAAGGAAATGCGTAATGTTCCATATGATGGGCACCTAGGATATCGAAAGACAATTGCAGTTGTAAGAATCCAATATTTTTGGCCTGGAATGAAGAAAGAAGTGGATAATTACATAGCCATATCTTTAGAGTGCCAGAAAGTGAAGGCATAGCATAGGCATCCAACAGGGTTACTACAACCATTGCCCATTCCAGAATGGAAGTGGGAAGTTTTCACAGTTGATTTTATTACAAAGCTACCCAGAACAATGAAGCAATATGATTCGATCATGATGGTGGTGGATAAATTAACTAGGGAAACACATTTTATTCCAGTAAAATCTACACACAAGGCAACAAACATTGCCGAAATCTACATGAAGGAATTTTCTAGGATACATTGAGTGCCTAAGGAAATAGTTTTAGATAGAGATCAAAAGTTTACATCCAATTTTTGGAAAGGTTTGTTCAAAGGCTTTGGGACAAATCTAAATCTCAGTACAACGTATCACCCATAGTCGGATGGGAAAACATAGAGGACTAACAAAATAATTTAGGACATGATCAAAATGTATGTGATGGATCAACCATTAAACTGGGAGGATTATATCCACTTAGTATATTTTTCATACAATAATGGGTATTGAACCTCATTAAAAATGATTCCATTTGAAGCATTGTATGGCAATAATTATAACATGCCAGTGAGTTGGGATAATCCAACAAACATAGTGGTTATTGGGAGCAGTTATTATGCCAGATTTGTTAAAAAACATGCAAGAGCATATGGAAAAGATCAAGTAGAATTAAAAGGATTCCCAAGATAGGTAGGAAAGTTATACATACAACAATAGAGTGTTTAGATATTTTAAAGTGGGAGAACATGTATTGTTAAAAGTAAAGGTGAAAAGAAGTTCGCTAAGTTGCCCAAAGTTGGCAGCAAGATATTGTGGGCCTTTTGAAATATTAGAAAATATAGGGCCAATTGCATACATGTTATCATTTTCTGCATCCATGAGAGTGCATAATTTATTTCATGTATCACTATTAAAGAAATATTTGTCTGAACTTAACCACATAATTGATTGGAATGTGATCCAGGTGGAGCACGAAGGGGATTTCTGGGTGGAACCAATATGCATCATGGACCGAAAAGTCAAAGTGTTCACAAACAAGGCCATAAAGTTGGTAAAGGTTCAATGGAATGATTATGGTCTTGAATATACTACATGGGAGCATGAAGAAAAAATGAGGGAAGCAACCCACAAATTTTTGTCAATTTTGAAGAAAATTGTTAGGGATCTAACCTCCCTAACCCCTCATGTAGGTAGAATAATATATTTTCCATGTAATAAGGGACGATATTAATAAATAAGGCATAGTTAATAAGGTGAACAAGTCAAATGTAATAAAAACTAATAGAAGCTTTCACTTTTAGAAAGATCTTCCTCTAGATTGTTCTTTTGGTAGATAGATTTAGTATAAAAATGAGTCGAGGGCATGAAAAGTATTTATTTTGAGAATTGTTGTAATAGAGTGTTGCTCTACTGAAGGTTTCCCCCTTGAAGAAGAAAATGAACATTTCTCCCATTTCAATAAAGGTATCATTTGGGTGTGCCATTCTCTATATAATGTTGTTCCATTGATAATTTCTATGATATTCTTGTTTTTGGTCAATATAACATAAATAGGTGCATAACAAGTGGTATCAAAGAACTTTCCTTGGCATGAATTGTGGGTTAATTTTTTTCCAGGGTAGAGACATGTTTCAACATCTTTAAACTACAATGATCTATCGTTAAGCACATAAATCCACGATCGGGGAAGCATGCAAACATGAAATAAAAGAGGTTTTTAAGCTCACATTTGGACACCCTTGTAACCCTTATTGATACGCCTTCGAGTGGTAGTGAATTAGACAACACCTGTATACAGACTTTCTCTTCTAATTACCTTTGGTATATCAGGATCGCCCCTAGGTATCCTGAAACCAGTCATAGATCAACCAATTGATCGCCTAAATACTATAGTGCCACCAAGAACAACACTTGGGAAGATACTCTCTAGTACCTGGGTAATTGGGTAGTATGGATAAGGGTATGGTCTATCCTCCCTAGTTGGCTCCATAAGATGTTAGACAGAGTACTACTATTCAACCCCACACGTATATCAAAGAGCTATAAAAAACAGAAGGCAAACCCTTGTCTGTAGGAACCCTGAAAACTCTAACCCTTGGGATGGAAACATAAAAAAAAGGAACATAAAATATCTATTGCCATGCAACCTTGCCACCTGCATTCTGGTTGTGAAATTACTACACATTTTTTCCTACTAAGAATTTGGGCATTTCGACATTGCAATATTATTCATATCGGAGTATAACTCCACAGGAGTAAAAAAAAACAAATATGGGGCATGCCTGCACCCTTATTTGAGACCTATTCCATTATATTCCTCTTTTTATCTCAATCTTCATGATACCTATCATTTTTTAGCCTTTTTTTCGCTATGGTCTCGACCCCCTTTCTCGACACCTTTATTTGGGACCTATCCCATTGGATTCCTTTTTTCACCCTGGTCATTGTGATACCCTTCACGTGTAACCCATTTTCTATGTGGACCCACCCGACCCATTCCTATGTCCCCCTTTCACCATGCCCCACACCCGCAATCAAGACCTTGAATCACGCTTCAATGCCTTGTCATCCGATCTCTCCACGACCTAGAAGGAACTGCGGAAAATCAATGCCAATATTTCCACCATCAATTCCTCCATACATTCCACCATAGATGCCAAAAATGGAAGACCTGAAACATGACATGAAAAAGGACCTCTATGACCACATGGAATGTCATCTTGAAAGCCAACTTGAATCCTTTGTTTTCCAACTCTTCACCAAATTGAATATTTTTGGAGGCCTTCCTTCATCTAACGAACCTTTGCACCCCAAAAGGTGATACTTCCTCCAATTCCCATAATTTTCGTTCCAATCACTTTTAGTGTGACCTACGTCTTCCTAGAGTGGATGTAAACAAATTTGATGGCTCAGATCCCATGGGCTGGGTCACCCAAATGGAATGCTACTTCTCTTTGCACGATATAATGTATTATCGATGAGTTGGAAAAACTCTGTTATGGTGTTCTCCATTTGGATCCAGAATGTTGGCAATAGTGAATGGCGTAAAAAGGCATGCCAAGGGTATGTGGCTTGGACACAGTTTGTTGCATAGATTTATGACTTCTTTGACATCGACACCCATCATTTAGGTCATTTGACCAAGTTGAAACAAACTGGCCTAGTGGAAGAGTTTATAGCTTCCTTTGAGCAATTGTATTTCAAAACAAAGGGCATGATATATGCTTTTTTTGAGGGAATGCATTATCAATGGCCTTAAGGCTGAAATACGTGCCCATGTCTTCATGGTTCGCCCCCAGACTTGGTTGGAAGCTACTAAATGGGTCAAGGAGGCACAAAAAGTAGTCTCATCCCAAACCAAAAAGCACACTTTATTCCTTTCCCTAAACCCAGCCTTACTGCCCCTCCTTCCACTCACCTCAAGATCTAGAAATTGACTTGGGATGAAATGGTCGAACACCAACTTAAGGGTCTTTTTTATAATTGTGATGACAAGTATTTTCTGAGGCACAAGTGTAAGGAACCAAATATTTTTATGGATATGTCTGAGAATGTTTCTGAAGAAGAGGAAGATGATTCCCTTATACATGAGCTACCCCTACTGACTGATCTTAATCCTTCCTTTGATCCACAGGAATTTGAACTACTGATTTCCCTGAAGTCACTCATTGTTTTCTCTGCTCCCCAAACCCTCAAGTTAATTGGCTACATTAAGCACTGGAAAGTCACCATTCTCGTTGACAGTGGAAACACCCATAATTCTATTCATCTCTGCACTTCCCAAGAATTCAATTTCTATGTCAATCCAATTAATAATTTCCAAATCATAATTTCCAATGGGGGTTCCATGAAATGTGGAGGGAGTTGTGAAAATGTACACCTACAAATTGGTAAGTACCACCTGAAATATCATATGTTTTCCATTGACATGGGAAGTCGTGACATTGTACTGGGTGTTTAATGGTTACACACTCTTGGCCTTATCACCATGGATTTCCAGAAATAACCATGCAATTATAGCAAAAGGGACAACAACACTAGTTCCAAGGCATTACTAGAGGTTCACCAGAGATCATTAGTTCCCACTCAATAAAAAATCTCCTCAGAAAAGGTCATTATGGCATTATTTCCCAACTTCGTTCCATTTAGGTAGTTGAAACACCATCTGTCCATCCCGACCTCTAATTTCTCCTTTCCCAACACAAATTTGTGTTTCAACCCCCCCAAGCGACTTATCCCTTCTTGCAGTGTCCATGATCATTCCATTCCTATAATTCTTGCAAATGTTCCCCCAAATGTTCTCCCTTATCATCATCCCTTCACCCAAAAGAATGAAATTGAGAAGATTGTTCAAGAATTAGTAGAATTTGGTGTCATCCACCCCAATACCATCCCCTATTCTTCTCCACTAGTCATGGTACTCAAGAAAAAAGGTACTTGGCGCATGTGTCTTGATTTTTGCACCCTAAAAAAACCCACAATCACAGACAAATTTCCCATTCCTATCATTGATGACCATTTTGATGAATTGAGTGGTGCTCAATATTTTACCAAATTTGATCTTCGTTCTAGCTACCACCATATTCGTATGAAAGAAGAATACATTCCCAAGATTGCATTCAGAACTCATGAGGGTCACTATGAGTATTTGGTTATGCCATTTGACCTCTGTAATGCTCCCTCCACTTTTCAAAGTCTCATGAATCACGTCTTCTGTCCTTTCCTCCATCATTTTGTCTTGGTTTTATTTGATGATATTCTCATCTATAGAAAAACTTGGCAAGCCCATCTTACCCATGTGGATCAAGTTTTGCAGCTACTATCTTAGACATTTTTTTTTCTTAAGCAGTCTAAATGTTCTTTTGTAGCCTCTGAAGTTGAGTACCTGGGACATATTGTTGGAAAGGATCATGTCAAGGTGGATCCAAAGAAAATCGAAGCTATGCATGATTGATCGCACCCAAAAGATATTAAACATTTGTGTGGCTTCCTAGGTTTGATGGGATATTATCACAAGTTAATTAAAAATTATGGAAAAATTGTAGCTCCTCTCACAATGCTCCTTAATAAGAATGATTTCAGTTGGACTCCTACAACTGACCATTCCTTCCAAGCTTTGAAAAAGGCTATGCACACTAATCCCGTTCTAGCTCTCCCTAAATTCAACAAGACCCTTGTACTAGAATGTGATTCCTCAGGGAAAGGCATTGGGGCTGTCCTCATGCAAGATGGTCAACCTTTGGCTTTCACTAGCGACAAATTTTCTGAACGCCATTTGGGACAATCCACATATGAATAGGAAATGTTGGCTATTTTGCATGTTGTGGATCTTTGGCATCCTTATCTCTTGGGGAAATGATTCCAAATTAAAATTGATCATCAAAGCCTCAAGTGTTTTCTAGAACAATGAATTTTTTCCCTAGAGAAACAAAAATGGGTAACCAAGCTGTTTGGATATGATTATGAGATCCTGTATAAAAAAGGAAAATAAAATGTGGTGGTTGATGCCCTTTCAAGGAAATATGTGTTGGAGTACTTCACACACACCTAGGATTTATTTTTCCTAAGGTTTTCCCTATGTTTATTAGTCATTATCCAGTCTCATAAATTTTAGGGAGAATTTTCCTCTAGGAGAATATTCTCTTTAGTTCACACTTCAGTTTGAACAATTGAGTGGAGTCTAGATGCCACATTGGGATTATCACCATGCAACATTGGGATCATCACTAGCTCATTCTCATTGTCCTTGGGATCATCACCAGAATAGCGCATTACTCATGATTCCATGATCTCCTCACTTGAATTTGCTTCATTTAATTAACTAAAGACTGATAGACTAGTTAAATCAGACTAGGTGGCAGTTCACTCCCGTAACTACCTGAGAGACTAGACTAGGTGGCCGTTTACTCCTGTAACTGCTAGTGTGTGTCCAGATCACTCTAGACCACCACTATGGCACATTGGATTCTCCTCTAGTGTGGATTAGTTGATTTGTACAGAGTATATGATGTGTAAACTATCATTCATTCATTTGGTTAATGATAATTCTTCCATTCTTTCTCTCCTGCTTCTCTTTTCTCATATTTTCTCTGCAACTGTGTATGTCAATTCCCAACTAGATCTATTCTATATAGGTTCAAAACATTTACAGTTTGATTCCTGTTTCATCCTGACTGATCTCGAGTCCAAGGAAGAAATGTAGCGGACCTATTTCCATCATCAAGAACCTATCATGTAGAATCCTCTTAACTGCAACAATTGCTGAAGTCGAGCAACCAACGATCAACAATTTAATCATCAACATACAGAACTAGGAGTAGAAGTGAATCAACCGTCTTGAGAATGTAAAAATTTGGTTCTGATTTACAACGTACAAATTTATGTGACAACAGGTAGGAGTCCATCTTGGCATACCATGTGCTCAGATCCTTCTTGAGGCCATAAAGAGATTTCTTCAGTCAATAGAACAAAGATGAATCTTACATAAATCCCTAGAGCTGCTCCATATAGATCTCCTCAGAGATATCTCCATGAAGAAATGCATTCTTCACATCCATCTAATGGACTTCCAATCCCTTGGATGTCATAATGGCACACGCCAAATGTATGTAATCCATATTTTCTACTGGAGCGAAGGTCTCATCATAGTCAATGCCATGCACCTGTTGAAATCCTTTGGAAACTAGCATGGATTTGTATCTGCTAACATGTCCATTCGCTGTGCTCTTGGTCCTATAGACCCATCTGCACCTAACAAGTTTCCTTCCTGAGGGAAGGAGAAACAGATCCCAAGTTTGGTTCTCGAGGAGGGAGTTGTACTCCTCCTACATGGAGGATTCCCAAAATGGATTTCCAATAGCCTCTCCATAAGACTGTGGATCTCAATACTGAACCAAGAAAATATGCATGGGTGGAATCGATTAATTGGCAGTGAGTGAAAGAGTAGGCTCCTTGAAATCATATCAATTCCTCCTAGTATCAGCTGGATCCCCAACAAGATCCCCTGCATCCTGAACAACAGTCTTGGCCCACTTGGGCCTCTGCTCTGGCTCTGCATCTGCATCTGGATGCATTGAATCTGCATATTACTGTACTAACATTGTATCTAGATCATCTGAATCCTTTGAATCATAAATATCATCTAATTAAGAGTCAGTATGTGCATGCTCATCATATCTGACAAGTGGAAGAATAAAGGTGTCTGCATGCGGCTGCTGAGGTACATGGGAGACACTTTCCTTGAATTGGACACTACGCTCAATGATGAACCAGTCCGAGGAAAGATCAATGAGTATGTATCCCTTCACACTGTCAGGGTATCCAACAAATATAAACTCATTTCTCTGTGGATCAAGTGCCTTCCTCTTCTTAGAGGGAATCCTAGCCCATGCACGTGAATCGAAAATACGAAAGTGGGTCACTTCTGGTTTGAGGCCACTCCAAGCCTCGTAGGGGGTCATATCCTTGACATATCTATGGGGAGATATGTTTTGGATGTAGGTTGCACAATTAAGTGCTTCATCCCATAATCTCTATGGAAGTGACTTTGAATGTAGCATACAAGATGCCATCTCTTTTAGAGATCTATTTTTCCGCTCATCAACTCCGTTTTGTTGCGGAGTATAGGGAACCATGTGCTACAACTAAATCCCTACCTCATGAAAAAGATTCTATATCTCATGGTTGAAATACTCTCCCCCGTTATCTTTTTGGAGGACTTTGATTTTCTTTCCTAACTGTGTCTCAACAAGGGATTTGAAATATTTGAGGTGTTTAAAGACCTCTGATTTTTCCCTGATAAAGTAAATCCATGTGAAGAATGAGAAACAATAAAAACAAATGAGAACGTACCTCTCTTTACTTATTGATGAATGTGGAAAATGGCCCATGAGGTCACTATGGATCAGATCTAAAGGAAAGGAAGCCTTCTGAGTCTTTCCTTTGTCGAATTTCTCTTGAGGGTGTTTTCCAAGAACACATCTCTCACAAATTCCTTTGGAGAAGTGGATGTCGGGTAGACCATCAACCATTCCATGATTTCTAAGTTGTTTCATGTATCTGAAATTTAAATTCCCTAACCTTTTGTGCCATATCCTACTTCTTTCATTAGCATGGGTAAGCAATAATGCATAATTTGGTTCAATAAATTCATAAAATGTGTAGAGTCTAGATTGATGATTTACCTCACTAGTAGCAACCCTAGAATTGGTTTGCATCTCATAGATATCCACTGCATCATGTGTGAATATGAATCTCTTTCCAGTGCCATAGTTTGTCATCATACATAGAGAGAATATTGATGGAAGGTTTGGGAATGTGAAACACATTCTCGAAGCTTATCTTTGTGAGTTCAATCCTTCCTTTGCTAGTGACCTCGGCTGGAGAGTTCTCCTTGATCATAATAGGAGGACATTTGTCTGCATCCAATGAATAAAATAATTATTTTGTGGAATCCATGTGGTGTGATGCTCCTGAATCTACGATCCAAGCATCAAGAGAGGAGTTGATGGAAATCAAGGCATGGATATAATTTCCTTTCTTGGGATTATGATCTTATGGCTTCTTCTTCTTGGAACCCTCAGGGATGCGATCTCTAAGGTTGTTTTTATGAAGTGTTTGGATCATTATATCTATCTGTTTCTTCATACATGTGGATTCTTGATGGAATACTTTATGACATTAAGTGCATTGCTCCCCTTTTCTTCCCTTCCCCCCTTTGGATCCAGAGGCATCGTGGAAGGGTTTTGAGTACCCTTTCTTATTTGGATTTGCATGTTCTTTCATTTTGTCTTTGTCTTTATATTTAGTATATTGATGACCGCTTCCATCTTGCACAGTAAGTGCGTGCGCCTTTGGGTCTTTGATTTTTCCCATATTGATGAGCTTGTTATGCTCTTGTGTCAGAGACTCGATAAAGTCCTCAAGAGAGGGCATCTTCCAGGTAGATCCAGATGCATATCTAACTGAATGAAATGTGTATACAAACATTGAGTATTCTGGACCAATTTTGGAGAGAATGGTGAGAACCATTTGTTTCTCCTCCTTAGATTTATCAACCTCGCAAGCTTTGAGTCGCGACAACAAATCCTTATATTTGGAAAAGAAATCTTGGAGATCATCGAAGGTTTTTGGATCCAATGTGAGAAATTACACCTCGAGCATGTGTCCCCTCATCTAATCCTATTTTCCAAAGATCCTTCCATGGTGGTCCAGGGTTCATTGGGGGTTTTATAGGAGGATATGTGAAAGAGGAGATCAGGAGAAATGAGACTGCAAATTGTTCCAAACACTTCATCCATTCGATTTAGATACTTGGATTTTTCTAAGGATGATGTTGGTTCTGTCTCTGTGTTCATGGTTAACGTGTACAATCCTCTTCTTCGAATATGCATGATCATTTTATCCTTCCATGCAAAGAAATTGGATGGTGTAAGAATGAATTCTTTTGAGAATTCCATTTTTCTGTTGTCTTCAATCTTCAGTACTTGCAAAAATAATTTGGTGTGTATTTTCCCTAACAGTTAGTCGGATATGATACCATGTAAATGTGTTGATCCTACACATAATAGATGTATCTGGGAATTGACATACACATTTGCAGAGAAAATCTGATCAAAGAGAAGCATGAGATAACGAATGGAATAATTCTCATTAACGGAATGCATGAATGATAATTTACACATGATATACTCTATATAACTTAACTAATGTGCACTAGAGGAGAAGCCAATGTTCTATAGTGGTGGTCTAGAGTGATCTGGACACATACCAACAGTGATGTGAGTAAACTTCCACCTAGTCTAGTCTCTCGGGCTGTTACGGGAGTGAACTGCCACCTAGTTTGAGTTAACTAGTCTATCAATCTTCAGTTAGCTAACTGAAACAGAGTGAAGTGAGGAGGATATCAGGGAATCATGAGTAATGCACTATTCTGTTCACGATCCTAAGGAAAATGAGCATTAGTTGGTGATGATCCAAATGTTGTGTGGTGATAATCCAAATGTGGCATCTAGACTCCTCTCAACTGATCAAACTGAAGTGTGAACTAAAGAGAATATTCTCCTAGAGGAATATTCTCCCTAAACATTAGGAGACTGGATAATGAATAATAAACATAGGGAAAACATTAGGAAAAATAAATCCTAGGTGTGTGTGAAATACTCCAACAATACGGAGAAGACGAGTCCCTTTTTTCCCTCTCATTCATTGTCGTAGATTGGCTTCATGAGGTTCACCCATAATGGTTGCAAGACCCCAAACTTTCTAGACTTATCCAAACAATGCAGTAGGATCCTCACGCTTCACCAAGGTACTCATGGCACCATGAAGAGCTTCATTATGAAGGTCACCTGCATTTAAGAAAACATTTGAACCTAAAATCCACCGTTCTCTCTGAGTTTCATGCTTCACCTAAAACTAGGCATTCTAGTTTTACTAAAACCTATGAATGGGGAAAACATTACTTTTTCTAGGATGGTATGAAACAAGACATCTGGACCTTTGTGGATGAATGTGATACTTGCGAATGCAATAAGGGTGAGATAGTAAAATCTCTGAGAACACTCTCACCACTTCCGATTCCACCTACTATTTGGAAAAATATTTCTATGGACTTCATTGTTGGCTTTTCTAAATCAAGAAATAAGTCAGCCATCATGGTAGTAGTGGATAGTCTTTCCTAATATGTTGAAACCCGTTCACAACATCCACCCTGGATCAAATTTTTATGGATAATATCTTCAAACTCCATGGCATGCCTCATTCTATTGTTTTTTACAGTAATCCCACTTTTACTAGCATTTTCTGGTAATAATTGTTTAGACTCCAGGGAACCCAATTGCATCTCAGCACAACATATCATCATCAGACTAATGGAAAAATTTAAATGGTCAACAAGTGTTTGGAAACCATTTGAGGTGTTTTGCGACTGACAAACAAAATCAGTGGGTTTAGTGGTTACCCCTCGTCGAATGATGGTACAACACCTCTTACCATACTACCACTCACATGAATCCCTTTCAAGCAGTCTATGGATAAAATCCACCCTTAGTTATATCATACATTCCTGGTGTCTCCAAGGTTCAACAAGTGGATCAAACTCTTAGAGTCCATATGGCCATTCTCCATACTCTCAAAGAAACTTTTGTCATTGCTCTAAATCTCATGAAACAACAAGAAGATAAGGGTAATTCTGAAAGTGAATTTGTTGAATGGGACCAAGGGTTTCTTTGTATGTAACCTTATAATAAGAATTCACTCAAATCCCAACACTATCATAAACTCGCCCCCAAATTTTATGGTCCTTATCGTATTCTCAAGAGAGTGGGGCCAATGGCCTACCGGTGAGAGTTTCCCAGTCACTCTAAGCTCCATCTTGTTTTTCATGTTTCTTTCTTAAAGAAAGTGCTCAACACTAGGTGCCAGACTTAGAATAGTCTACCTGAGTTGGATGAAGAAGGTTCCATTTAGTTGGAGCCACAAGCAGTCTTGGACCAGTGCGAGCGTCTTCTTCTCCAACTCACCATCAAGAAAGTTTTAATTCAGTGGAAGGACACACAACCAGAAGATGCCACCTGGGAGCTGACTACCATTCTGCAACAATTTCCTCATGTCAAGCATTGAGGACAAGGATTTTTTTAAGGGGGAGGGAATATTAGGGATCTAACCTCCCTAACCCCTCATGTAGGTAGAATAATATATTTTCCATGTAATAAAGGTCGATATAAATAAATAAGGCCTAGTTAATAAGGTTAACAAGTTAAATGTAAGAAGAACTAATAGAAACTTTCACTTCTAGAAAGGTCTTCGTCTAGATTGTTCTTTTGGTAGACATATTTAGTATAAATAGGAGTTGAGGGCATGAGACATATTTTTCTTGAGAATTATTGTAATAGAGTGCTTCTCTACTAGAAGTTGCCCCCTTGAAGATGAAAGTGAACATTTCTACCATTTCAATAAAGGTATCATTTTGTTGTGCTATTCTCTATATTCTATTGTCCCATTGATAATTTCTATGATATTCCTATTTCTGGTCAATATAACATAACTAGGTGCATAAAAAAAAACAGAATGTCAGACTCCACTTTGAGCAATTAGAGTTCTGAAACCACATCTCAGATTCCTATCCAACTGCATTGGGGGTTGTGATAAAAGAATGGATCATTCCTTGGGTTAATCCTAATAAATGAATGGTACATTCCTTGGGTTATCCTTGATAAACAAATGGTGCACTCCTTGGGTCGATAGGTTGAGAGGGACAAGATATTTTGGTTGGAATTGCTACTGGAGTTGTGGAATTGCATGATTATATTTATTAAATCATTGTGATGTAAATTTTCATATATGTATATCGACATAGTGTGCACCGAGTACGACGCACAATTGCATGGGAGGGGGAATGTAACATCCCCAATATAATCCCCAGTTTAATTAATGCTTATGTAGATTAATGTGTGTCTATGGCCAAAGCAATGCATATGCAAAATGTATTTCTATGTTTTAATAAATAAAATGTGATTTCATCTACTAAGGGGACATGAACATAGATGGGAGATAAATTAATCCACAAGAGAGGGGAGGGTCTAATGGAACGGACAAAGGGGTCCAAGCGGGAATTACCCAAGCCTATTAATTCCACCCACATTCCTAAATTTTATTATCATTTGTATTAAACTCTATTTTCTAATTGAGTGTCCCTAAAGCCAATCATTGAATGCATGTAAGAGGGTGGGTGTGAGAAGTCACATACCATAGTTATTGGGAGCACGGGGGATGAGTACAATCAACTTGGGGAAGTGTGTGAGTTAATAAAGGAAACCAAAGGAGAGAAATTTGTATGGACAACTACAACATTTTTTGGACAGTGAATGTTTTTGCATGAGGAGGAGGTAGAGAGCAAGAAAGGGAACCTGGAGCTGGAACATCCATGGAGGGAAAATTATGAAGCATGTTGGATCATATTTGTAGCATTTTAGAGCTGAAGACTGAAGAGCCGATTTTTCATGCTTAAAGAGTGAACTCCTATGGGATTTGCATTGTAGAAACAAGTGTTTGTTGTTAGTTGTTGGTAGTTTTCCTAGCAGTGAGTTCCCTTGAGTTTCCTAGATGAGAGATTCCTTGTTACCTGTGCTAGAGAGACCTTGATAAATGAATGGGACACCTAAGAGACTGAGATTAGTGAAGGGGTACATTCCTTGGATTGGACAAGTTGAGAGGAAGAGAGATGGTGGAAAATTGGGATAATTGTAGGAGGATACTAGTGGGTTGTGATTTTTATGAGCTGTGAGTGGACAGTGAGAGACCACCATATTTTTTGGATTACTGGAGTCAACTCGAGGGTGACTTGCTGTTGATATTTGGAACAACAAGTCTATGGTTCAGTGGAACGTCCGTCCCAAGCAACTCATTACACACTGTTTATAAAATATAAGTGTTTTTATCTCGCTTCTATTTGTATTATGAGTTAAATTATTGTGCACAAACTCTATGTAAATGGGAATGATTTATATGTTGTTGTGCTAAATCATTAAATTGCATCCATGTTGTTTTTACATGTTGTATATGCATTAATTTAATGGTAGTAAACAATAGTTAAAAATGGTTGTAATTTGTAGCTGGAAGCTACGAGAATTCAGTTAGCAAAAATTTGAATTTGTATAGGTTTTCTGCACAATAATATTGCTTAGTTGGGTTGAAGGACATTGCAAAGATGATACAACTTCTTGATCGAGGGTAGCTACTACAACTCTTGGTTGCTGACACCATTGTTGTGACTCTTGTTGTTGCTGCAACTCTCAGTGTTGAAAATATTTTCATTGTTGCAACTCTCAGTGTTGCGACTCTTGCCTCATCGTTGATACAACTCTCACTACAGGATTGTTGTTGTAAGTATCACTATAGAACCATTGTTGCAACTTTGACATGGGTGTTGTAACTCTACACCTGCTGTAACAACTCATCAATAAACTACACAATTGTCATCCATGTATCGACCAGTCAATCAAACAAACATGCAGGAACATGACAAGGAAAATTGGGTGCCATAAGAGAATGGATGACTCAACCACCACTTGCCATATGATTGATTTAGTCAGCATGGGCCCAATTTTTTTCCATATTTTAGAGAAAAAAATGTAAGGAGATGAGACAACTCGATTCTCATTGATTCCCATCGATTATATTGATTAATTTACAAAGAAACCATTGTGTATAAATATCCCCTCTCTCTCTGATCCAGGGGACAGAGAAAATCAAAAGAAAGTGTGTGAACAAAATTGTATTGATTTGCATATTTTCCTTCAATATAAGTTTTGTTTGTTGTTTTCCAAATGATGGTGTGTTTAGAATTTAAGTTCCCTACTACGTTCATAAACCGATACCTCCTCTAAGGAGGTAGGGCCCCCTCCTTAGCTTGATACTGCTTGTATTTATTATAATTTATAGAAGTAGTTGTAGTTGAACTTATTTATTTCTAGCAATTCCTCTAATTAACATCTTGTTGTAACTATAGTACCTTTGATTGTTGCAACTACTGATTAATGTAACTCAATGCTAACATTGCAGGGTATTGTTTACTAATTAATGAATGATTAGTTGTAGCATCTTTTATATATTTTCATTTATTTCCAAAAATTCCTCTATTTAACTCTTTGTTGCAACTCTGGTATTTTTCTATTACTGTAACTCTTGTTTCCCCCACTCCATGATGACATTGAAAAACTCAATATCTTGATTAAATAATGCATAGTTGTAGCATCTCTTATGTATTTTCATTTCTTTCCAACAGTTCCTCTATTTAACACTTTTTGTAATTCATGTTGCTGCGACTCCTATTGTTGTGACTCATGTTGCTGCAACTCTAGTTGCTGTAACTCTTGTTGTTGAAACTCATGTTGCTACAACTCTGCACTTACATTAGCGAATTTAGCTTTCTGGTTAACAATTGTGTGGTTTTCAGTTTGATATATTGTATTTCCTTTGTTTATAAGCATAGTGTGGTTTGCTTTATATAGCTTGAGGTTTGTTGCATCTCAATACATGATCCATAACATATTCTTCACAATAATCAAGACAATTTTAATACTTTAATAAGACAACTTTGATGCCCGAGTGATTTAATTTCTTGTAATAGTGATATTTACTTTTCCACAAGTGTGACATTTACTTTACTGCAAAAGTGATATTTACTTTTCGACAATTGTGACATTTACTTTCCTACAAGTGTGACATTTACTTTCTTGCAAAAGTGTGTTTCCATTCCTGCAAGTGTATATTTGATTGCAATAAGTGGTGTGGTTTAATTCGATGACTTGATAAAGCATCTTTACATCTTGCCTTGTGACATTCATGGAGAATATTACAACTCCTTAGAAATTACAACATCATAATTGCATATACGGTGCATGACAATTTTTAAGTTCAATACGACCTCAGATTGATAATTGAATGTACAACTCTTCCGTTTCTTACTAAATTAATTAGGAAGTGATTGGAAATTCTATCATTTTTGGCGTTGTTGTTGGGGAGTTGTCAAAAGTGTAGTTATTTTTTTACTTTCATTTGTATTTTCATTACAATAGATTAAGTGATATGATTTATTTTCAACAATTTGTCGAATGCTTTTCTAATATTTTATATGCACAGAGTTAGGGACCAACAAGGTATATTCATTAGTTCATCCAAAAACCCCTGTAAAAATAATAGTGCAAGTCACTCTCAAGAGGGAAGGGATCCCTATCAACCAAACTATTTGTCACCTATAGTAAGTTTTCTTTCCAAAAAGAGGCTTGAGTCCTCCACTCAAGAATCAAAGAATGTACAAGTTTCTGAGCAAATAGAATTTCCATATTCAGAAGATATGATCGTTGAACAGTACCAATACAAGGATATCATATTTTTGAAAGCACGCTCAGAAGCAAAAGACAACCCTCATAGGGAGATGGAACACAAAACTATCAAGGAAGAAACCTCTACCTTCGGATTTTAATGAAAGAGGATCAAATGAAGAGACCAAAATGAAGAATATTCTTCATTCAACCTTGTCGAGTTTTCATGGTCTATCCAAAGAATACCCTGACACCTTCCTCTTTGAATTCGACATCTTTGCATAAGTTCTAAATATGTGTCGAATGCCTATAAATTGAAACTCTTCCCTACCATACTTAAGAATGTTGCACTAAGATGGTTCATGGGCCATGGTAGGGAAAACATCCACATATGGGACCATATGACGAAAAAATTCCTCAAAAAGTATCAATATTATTGTAAGGACAAGGAAATGAGGGAGGAAATGTTTAGACTGACACAATAGGAATATCAGATCCTTGAGGATTATGTCGAAAGAAATATAATTTTTAGAGGGAAAGACAAGGAGATTTGGCTCCACAAACACAACATGTCATATTATTGAGACAAATATGAGATGATTGCATTGAACTTCTCAACATGGTGGGTGGAGGAGATATCTCCCAACAATATTATGATGTCATCTTGAAATTTTGTCGTAAATATTCTAGAGGTACTTCAAAAACAAGAAATGGACCAAGAGATGTATTGACAAGGACTAACAAGATTACTGGAAGTGAAGTTACAAGAGAAGAAATTGGGAATATGTTAGAGGATTTCAAGACTGATATAATTATTTCCTTAAGCTCCCAATTGGACACATTACAAATGTAGAAGAAGATGGAGGAATCAGAGCTTTCTTTTGGCCATTGTTTTCCCAAAATGCAGAAGAAAACACCCTTTGAGGGAATGTCCCTTGGATAAAATTGAGGTTTGCAGAATATGTAGTGAATACCATGCTACTAACAAGTATCCATCCCTATCATGATTGAAAGTTGTCTACCAGAAATATGAGGAACCAAAGCAACTATTCTTTGTTTATGAGAAACTACCATGGAAACCTAAACCTCAAGGTATGGTTCAAGACCAGTCTCAACATTGCAATTCATATTGGACTAACCCTTACATGTAGTATAATTCTCATCCATGGAGTCTTCTAGCACAACCATGGGTGGCTCCTCCTCCCCCAAGTTGGTTTTGGAAATAGGGGTGGAGAAATCCCACTTTAGGAGGCCCCCAATAGGCCATAACACAACCACCCATGTAACTTCTTCCCCCTCCACAAATGAAAGAATACACATCAGCCCCTCCTCGAACACAATTAACTACAAAACCTATCCTTAACCCTAATATTTTGAGGACATCCCAACTAGATCAAGCTGCCGAAATTTCCACCTACCCTACCTATTCTACCTCTTCCCTGGACTTCCATGATATCCATCTTCGATATATGAAGACACTAACCAAGGGCCAACCTCCTGTTCATATTGAATATTTGAATGAGGATGTCTGGAATGAAGAACCAAAATAGGAACAATCTCATGAACCTTTGAAAGAAAATCATGCCCACCCTGAACTCCAAAACCCACACTATCCAGAAAGATTAAAAAAGAGAAACCTGCTACTCAACCTGATTTTGACTTCTTGGGGGAACTCAAGAACACGTGTGTTAAAAAACCATTGTTCCAAGCCATCAAAGATGTGCGTATTTATTTGAAAGCAGTACGAGAACTATGTTTAAGAAAACTCGATAGAAAAAGGAAGGATCCCCAAATTGTCCATGTTATGGGTAAGTTGTCAAACTTAATGATGGGGGGAGTTCTCGTAGCCAAATACTTTGACCCTGTTAAGCCAATATTTAATGTGCATATTAATAATACACTCATTACCAACACATTAATTGACCATGGTGCTGCCTTAAATGTCATGATGCTTGATACCATGGAGACCTTAGGACTCACGAGTCTTAAGGAAACCCAAACTATACTCCAACTTGCTGACATGTCAACCATCAAACCAGAGGGAATCCTAGAATACATAGTGATCTCTATAGATTCATGGGAATATCCTACCAACTTTGTGATCCTACAACCCCAAAAATCTCTTGTGGGGGATATTATTTAATCCTAAGCCATGGATGGACACTGTTGATGCTTACATTGGTTGTAGGTCTTGTAACATGACCATTTCCCATGGGACCTATACAAAACAATTAACCTTGTATCCTTCTGCCAAACCCAACATAGATTTTGAAACACCACTATGGGACGACAAAGAAGATAGTGATTATGAAGATGAAGTTCATAAAGTCATCTCTATAGATAAATAATTAGCCATCAGAGAGAAAACTGCGGAAAATGAAATTAATGATTTCATAGCCTCTTCCTCTCCCTCAACCAACTCACATTTTATTTACCATGTATTGCACTTAGAAACACTGGCTTCTCTTGCCTCAACAAGTACTTTACCTTTATAACATGAGTCTCAGCTGAAGAAGACCAAGGATCGACCACAAAAACTAAGAAAGCATCCTTGGAATGAATTTAAACATCAATCAGGGGATGAATGAACAACAAAGACAACACTTGATGAAAGTGTTGCAAAGGCACAATAATTCCTTCGCCTGGGATTATTTTGACATGAAGGGAGCCCATCCTGACTTATGTACATACCATATATACATTAAATAAGGATCTAGAACTATCCCTTAGCCCCAACATCGGATGAATCCAACATTGAGGGATATAGTAAAGGAAGAGTTGTAGAAATTGCTTGAATCCCACTTTATATATCCAATTTCTGATAGCCAGTGGGTCTCCCCACTCGTAATTGTACCAAATGAGAATGGTAAATAGATAATTTATGTGGATTATTAGGAACTCAACAAAGAAACACACAAGGACCATTTCCCACTTCCATTCATCGACTAGGTCTTAGATACATTCGTAGGAAAGAAATAATTTTCTTTCCTCGAAGGATTCAATGGATAAAACTAGATCCAAATCGTGCATGAGGATCAAGAAAAGACAACATTTAACTATACACGGGGCACATTTTTCTATCATGTTCTGCCATTCATATTATGTAACACTCCTTCCACCTTTCAAAGAGTTGTAATTGGTATATTTTTCTGGTTTAATCCATGTTTGTGTGGAAATTTTTATGGATGAATTTATTAAATATGGTGGTGAATTTGATGAAGCATTAGAAAATATGGAGAAAAAATTAATAAGGTGTAAGGAATCTAACATTGCCCTCAACAATGTGAAATTTGCAATGATGTTGACTGATGACATTGTATTGAGACACCATATCTCGATGAAAGGCATCTGAGTGGATTTGAAAAAAATAAGGTAATAATAAACTTACCAACTCCATGTTTTCAAAATGAGGTATAGAGTTTCTTAGGACATGTTGGTTACTACTGTCACTTTATTGATTTTTTTTCACAAATTGCTCATCCATTGTTTGCTTTGCTTAACAAAAATTCTAAGTTTTTTTGGACAAAAAGCTACTAGTATGCATTTGAAAGACTGAAATCCAAGGTGTCTAAGGCTCCCATTTTAACAAAACCTAATTGATTCCTCTTGTTTCATATCTCTACATATGCATCAGGCATTGCCATTAGAGTTGTTCTAGGGAAACTAGATGGGAATGATCCATACACAATCTACTAGGTCAACAAAAACCTCTTACCCACAAAATAGAATTATATAGTAACAAAGAAAGAGTTTCTTGCAGTAATATATGCAATTAATAAGTTTCAACATTACATTACAATATATCCAGTAGTATTTCACACTGACCATACTGCCATAAAAAAATTAATGAACAAACCTATCACTAATAGCAGGGTAACTAGGTGGTTATTGTTATTACAAGAATATGATATAACGATATTGAATAAACCAGTGAAGGATAATGTACTGGATGATTTTCTTTCAAGACTCACATCTAATGAGAATGAGCCACCTATAGAAGATTCTTTCCCTTATGAGCACCTATTTACGATTTATACTAACTCTTTTTGGTTCATAGATATTGCTAATTAATGGGTTGCATGTATACTTCCACATCATTTATCTCCAAAGGAGTGACAAAAGATCATCAAACAAAGTTGGATATTCTCATGGATTTAAAGTTGTGTCTTCTACACAAGAATATATCTCATCATCAAGAGATACATGTGAGAAAAAAAGATCTACGAGATATTGAAATATTTCTATGATGGTCTATGTGGGGGGCACTTTGCATACAAGAGGATTGGGTACAAGGTACTTCATCAAGAGTACTATTGTACCACTATCTTCAAGGATGCCAAGGAATATGTAAAGAGGTGCGATATTTGTCAATGCATGGGAAGATTAGTGCAATCAAATGAGATGTCATTTAAAAAACAATTGGTATTGGAACCATTTTATAAACGGGCCTTGCATTTTGTAGGAATGATCAATCCTACTTCCCACCATAATTCCTACATCATAGTATGAACATATTATGTCGCAAAAAATATGGAAGCCAAGGAACTCCTGGTCATGACAGAACAAGTAGTAGTGGGATTTCTTCATGAAGAAATATTCACTATGTTCGGGACACCTCGGGAAATAGTTACTGATGGAGGGACTCAATTCACTTCAAGGCTCATCAAATACTTGATGGAAAGATACAAGATCAAACATAGGATTAATACACCATATCACCCATAGGACAATGGGAAAGTAGAAGGGACAAACAAAATTCTTGAGGCCATCATCACCAATATTATTAGACTACACCTCATGGTCTAGGCTGACAAACTCTCTAAATCTCTATGGGCCTACCAGAAAACATGGAGGACTACTATTGGTTTCACTTCGTATGAATTAGTATATGGAAAGAGAGTACTATTTTCAATTGAAACAAAGATCCAGACACTTAGAACAACTATACAACTTGGAATGGATTTATCTGAAGCTTAGAAGAAAAGACTCCTCTAGATCAATGAACTAGATGAACTTCGCTAGGATACCTACACCATACAACAGTAACACAACATCAAAGAGATCAGTTGCATGACAAGTTCATTAAGAAGAATAAATTTAAAGTTGGAGACTGATCCTTTTTATTTGAATCCAAGTTCAAGTATTTTAGAGGGAAGTTCTGCACTTGATGGCTTGGGCCTTATGAGATCAATATTGTATTTGAGAATGGAGTAATCTTCGCACCATTGACGGAGAAAGAACTCCTTTGATGAAAAAATGGACACATGCTTTAGTTATATCATAAATGCCTCTCCAAGGAATCCTTTTTAAGAAAAATCACTAGTGGATGGCCCGTCAATTATCTAGATATTGTTAACAAGGGGGAAACCCCTACTGAATAATTTTTTCACAAAAAAAAACCATGTGTGAAAACCCTTAGGGGCATACCTAGGGACATGTTTTGTGAAAATTAGCCTATACTGGCACATGACATGTTAAAATAAATAAATAAAAAATAGAAAGAAGGACACTTCATGGTTTCGTGATGGTTATGTCAAGATCCTTTTGGTCATAATTTTTTACTAATAAAGTATTTTGAGAATATGCAGGGGAGGAGAATGTTGTTGTTGCAGATCCTGTTGTTGAAACTTTGAAAATCAATGCTATAACTCCATTGCTAGAGTACCAACAACCAATTTGGGTAAAGATGAGTCTTGTTGTGACACAATGCCAAGATTCATTTTTGGACAACATGTGTTGTTATTCCAAGAGCATTGTTGTTGCAACTTTGGAATGTTTTTGCAACTCTGCACAATGATGCAACTACAAGCACTGTTGTTGCAACTCTGCACATTGTTGCAACTATGCAAATTGTTGCAACTCTGAATACTGCTGCAACTCAAGAGAATTATTGTTTCACTTTTGACTATTGTTGAAACTCTTGATGTTGATGGAGATCCTAGATATTCCATGGGGCCAATACGTCAGCAAGATGAAGGTGAGAGCCATCAAAACCACACATGGTAAGTCAGAAGGTACGTCTCCTAAACTGTGTAATGAGTAGACATTGATTGACATAATTACGATGTAACTGCATCACTAAATTCTTGTCAGACACTCATAATCGCCCAACCTATTCCATAATTACACCGTCACACCATCATTTACATCCATACTTAAAAATCACCACCCTCTGAATCATTCATTCCATTTTACAACTGCAATTTGCTTGAGCTCTGAGTAGGAAGAATGGGGGGCTCACTAAACTATTGAGAACCTAGAGAGATGCTCTTGCTAGATGAATATGAGAATATTGGAGAAATTTTCCAACAAGGAGGCTAGATGGATTACTTAAACATGCTACGAGGGTATGATGACAATGTGGCACTCAAATTTTCCATAAATTTAAGAGAAATTAGGACTGAAGTAGCAGGAACAATGGTGCACGTGATAGAGGAGGTGATAGCATAGGTGATTGGGATTCCTTAGACAAGGGAGCGATGGTATTTTCAATGAAGGCCGAATCTTGAAATCCTCAAGCAATTCCTCTAACCAGGAGAAGCCATGGTCAAGAAAGGAACAATATTTGATAGGACCTCATTGTTGAGTCCACGTAAAGGCATTTCCATGGTACTGCAATGATGATAAATCACATGTGAGGTTCGGTGTAGGGTGATATACCTAAAACACATTCACCTACTGGACCACTTGCGACATGGCAGGCTAGTTAACATGTCATTTTTCCTCTAGAGGATGCTACAAACCATGGTAGCACATGCACATAAATATGTCTGCCCTAGAGAATCCCTATCACATCACGGGCTCATAAAAATTCTAGTTGAGCATGCACTTCACAAGGTAGGAAAGATATGGAATGAGGTGGAAATAAAACCAACAATAGTGTTAACCCCACCTAGAAGAGTCAGAATTGCATCAAATCCAACAAGAGACAATGAACCTACAACTCCAAAGGTTGTGGCTGCTACAACTCTAGAGGTTTTGGTTGTTGTAGCTTTGGAGGTTGTAGTTGTTGCAGCTCTATAGACTAAGATTGTTTCAACTCTCAGAACTACAACCATTGAAAAATAAACCCCCAAGGGTTTTTTTGCGACTCCTCATAAAGATGAAGGCATCCATGAGAGTGACATAGAGGTAACAGGGAAAAAACCCACAACCAAAAGACTGTTAAGGACAAGAAAAATGCCAACATACACTCCTACTCAAAAGAATAAGAGGGGAATATATACTTCTAGAGATGAAACTCATAAAAGAAAACCCCTATTGGTACATAAGAACCAATAGGAGTGGAATAGAATGAAGAAGCAGTTGCAACACAAGAAAATACCCCTGCTATCACACCAGAACCAACATGGGAATATTATCTTGATGAGATGATGAGGGATGGTCAAATATCTATTGGGCATGCACCTAATGAAGAGATAAGGGAAACAAACCTTGGTGTTACAAAAGAACCAACAAGGAAAACACTAGGATAGGGCCTTGATACAATCTTGGAGATCTACATAGACGACCAAGAAGTTGTAACTCTGGAAGAAAACGAGGCCACTGCTGCCCCAAAGATGGCCAAAATAAGGAAGGATAAAACATAAAGTACCCCTTTTCTTGCGCCTTTGTTAGGATATGATCTCAGATAAGAATAACATGAAGCTTCAAACCTATATCAAGTTGTTAGGAGATGATCTTAGAGAGGAAAGGCATGTGGATACGCTAGACTACCTTGCCCATGCAACATGATCCATTGTTGTTGAACCAGTAAAGGACACTCACCCTGATGTCACATAGGTTAGTCATTATACTGAACCAACAAATGGTACTAACCCTATTGTCACCCAAGAACTAACAGAGTCCAGTTATCTTGTTGAACCAATAGAGGACACTCACCTTGCTGTCACATAGACCAATCATCCTGCTGAATCAACAAAAGACACTCAACTTGATATCACAAAGGCCAATCAACCTAGTGCCACACAAGAACCAATAGAGGAAAATCACCTTGATATGACACTAGAACCAACAGGGGAGGCACAAGATAAAGAAACAATAAAAATAGAAGAGAAAGACCCTGCTGTTACTCAATAACCAACATGGGGATATTTATGAGAAGGCCTTGTTTAAATCCTACAAGAATACCAATACGAGGACCTTGATGTCACATAAGAACTAGTAGGGGGGACTTTAGGTGAAGGTCTTGCTACAATTTTGGAAGGATACCAAGATGAGGAAGAAGATGTTACTCCTGAGGCAGAGAAAACTGATTATGGCAGAAATAGCCTCCAAGGGAGTCTCACCCTCTTAGACTCAAAATGATTGTTTGGTTGCATGGGGACATGCAACGGATTAGGTTGGGGGGAGATGACAGGTGCTCAAATTGAAATCTTTGTAGCACCCATCCAATAATTTTTGTACACCCTTTTTCCCATTACCATTCCATCTTAATACCCTTTTCATTCATAATGATTCATTTTTGGTCAAGGTATAATTATTATCTCAACATGCCATTTGAATACTTATTCTTATGCATTTTTAGGAGATTTTTACTTTTTGTGCTAACAATGGTATATAATAACAAGAATACACATGTACCTTCCCAACACAAGAGATGCAAATCTTGAGTATGAGCTACTACAACTCCCTATTCGAGCATAGATATTACAACTCTGGGTTGTTGACATCGTTGTTATGACTCTTGTTGTTGCTACAATTATCATTGCTACAAATCTCAGTGATGAAAATCTTGTTGTCACTACAACTCTCAATGTTGTGATTCTTGACTAATCATTTCTGCAACTCTCACTATAGGACCGTTACTTCAACTCACTACAATTTCGATTCTTACTATAGGACCGTTACTGCAACTTTGAGACGGGCGTTGTAACTATGTGCCTATCGTAACAACTCATCAGTCAACTGCATAGATGTCATCCAGGGATAGACTATTCAGTCAAACAACCATGTAGTAACATGACAAGGGAAATTGGGTGACAAAAGGGAATGGATGACTCAACCACCACTTGCCATATGACTGGTTTAGTCAACATGCGCTCGATTTTATCCATATTTTGGAGAAAACAATGTAATGATATGAGACAACCCAATTCTCATGGTTTTCCATCATTTCTCTTGATTAATTTAGGAAGAAACCATTGTGTATAAAGACCCCCACTCTCTCTTATCCAGGGGACAAAGAAAATTAGAAGAAAGTTTGTGAACATAATTGTATTGATCCATGTATTTTCCTTCAGTATAAGTTTCATTTGTTCTTGTCCAAGTAATGTTGTGTTGATAATTTAAGCACCCTAATGCATTCATAAACCAACACCTCGCCTAAGGAGGTATGGCCATCTCAACCTGATACTGTTTGTATTTTCTGCACTTTATAGAAGTAGATGTAGTTGAACTTCTTTATTTCCAACAATTCCTCTAATTAGCATCTTGTTGTAACTCCATTGCCTTTCATTGTTGCAACTCATGATTTCCATAACTCAATGCTAACATTGCATGGTATTGTTTTTTGACTGATGAATGAGTAGTTATAGCATGTTTTATATATTTTCATTTATTTTCATAAATTCCTTTATTTAACACTTTATTGCAACTTTGGTATTTTTCCATTGTTGCAACTCCTATTGGTGCCACTCCATGTTGACATTACAAAACATTGTCTCCTGATTAACTAATGTGTAGTTGTAACAACTCTTATCTATTTTCATTTATTTCCAACAATTCCTCTATTTAACACTTTGTTGTAACTCGTGTTGTTGCGACTCTTTTTGTTGCAACTCTGGTTGTTGTAACTCATGTTGTTGCAACTCTTGTTGCTAAAACTCTGCACTTACATTACAACATTTAGCTTTCTGGTTAAAAATTGTGTGGTTTGTAGTTCGAGATAGTTTATTTCATTTGTTTACAAGCATAGTGTGGTTTGATTTCTACAATTTTAGGTTTGTTGCATCTCAATACATTAGCCATAGCATATTTGTAACAATAATCAATACCATTTTAATACTTGAACAAGTCACTTTTGATGCTTGAGTGATTTACTTTCCTAGAAGAGTGATATTTACTTTTCCGCAAGTGTGACATTTACTTTCCTGCAAGAGTGATATTTACTTTTCCGCAAGTGTGACATTTACTTTCTCGCAAGTGTGACATTTACTTTCCTGCAAGTGTGACATTTACTTTCTTGCAAAAGTGTGTTTACATTCCTGCAAATATGGATTTGATTGCAAGTGGTGTGGTTTAATTTGGTAACTTGATAAAACATCTTTACATATTGTCATGCGACATTCATCAAGAATACTACAACTCATTGGAAATTACAACATCATACTTGCATATACAACAATTTGCAAGTTCAATACAACCTCATATTGATAATTAAATATACAACTCTTCAGTTACTTTCTAAATTAATTAGGAAGTGATTGAAAAGTATATATATATATTACAGGGAGCATTTAAAACCATTGTTACATTTCAATTTAAAGCATGGTTGTGATTATGAAACCGATATGTTATCTTGTGCATCACACCATAGAGTATAAATACTTTGTACTTGAGAAATATGATGTGGTGAATGTTACCATAGAAAGGATATAGATGTTCCATTATCACAAACGATATGGATTAAGGGTTTGATACAGAGTATACATACTCTATTTGTGTTCAATGAAATGACTATATTCTCACATAGGCAATATGTTGTGGTAAGGGTTAAGATACATAGTTTAAAATTTGTTTTTATTCCACAATATACCTATGTTATCGTAGAATAAATATGTTAGGGTATGATTTATATACAAAGTATATTAAACTTAGTTTCTATACAATGGTATGCCCTTGTTCTCATAGAAATATTACATTGTAGTAAAGATCACACTACAATTTTAAGTTTCAATTTTAAATGTAATCAATCCTAAAGGGATTCGACCCACCATTTTATAACTACATGAATTCATGGGATTTGATTAATGGTTTGTAGCTATGATTTCAAAATGGCAAGTCTTTTCATTAATATATAAACCCAAAATAAAGTAGAGACCAATGTGTCATTGTGCACAAGAATCCCAAGGATTCTACTAATCTAATTTCATCAGTTAATAAACCAACAACAAGTAGAAACCATTGGGTGATTACAAAAAAATATACAAAGGGATTCGACTGATATAATTTATCAATTTCATAAACCAAAGAATAGATAACAATTGCATATAACAATTCAAGGATTTGACTAGTGTAAATTTCATCAATTCATAAGCCACATAGATTTTAAAAATAACTGCACTTAAAATCCAAAGAGTTTAGTTGATGTAACTTCATTGAATTTATATACCAATAGGAATCGTAGAAATTATTGCATGCAAGAATACAAAGAATTCAGTGGATACAATACACCTACTCTTTTACAATTACAATGGATCACTTATCAAATTTACAATTTAAAAGAATGGAGAAAAAAATCACCAATAGAAAGTTAAGCATTATGACAACCATCTAGCATAGAGTGCAAAAAATGTTTTCTCTCTTGTTCAAGCCTTCCTTTTATAGGTTATATGGCTCAAGCCACTTGTCTATCTCATTCAAAAATATAATTTACTAAATTATTAATTACCTATTATTCACTCACCCATGTGTCACTCACGTGTACAAGTGCACAAGTAATTACTTATTTAAAAATATAAAATAATGATTTATTCTCACCCAACTCTCACATTTCCTATTTTTACTCTTAGGTGTCCCCTTGATCTCATCCTCATTTCCTATTTGAGTGGGTGCACATGGAGTCGATACTTTAGTTTTTTGATAAATCCCTTTAACTTCTCCCAACCTACTTTTCTTTTACGACACTTCTATTTGAATTTGAATTCCTTGTACCTCTTTCTTCTCCTTGATTTATGGGTGCACTAGTAATTAGTTTTTAGTTAATTAAAATTACTATATTTTCATTTCATATACATTCTGAAATGTATTTATTTTCTAATGGGTTTTAATTAAACTAATTTATTTCTCTTTGTTATGAAAAACTTAATAATATACATGTTCAACAATACTACTATCCATTTAATTGACTTTTCCTTTGTATTAAAATGCATAAACTATATGATTATTCTTCTCATATAAAATAAAATGCACATTCTAAGGAAACCATATTTTATATGTTTTAATCAATCATCTTTCAATGTATACTTGGCAATTTATAACCGATACCAAGGGTTCCATCCTTCTCCATTCCCTTCAAGAGTTACCTTCCAGTAAGTACCAAGGGTGTCATGTTTATGCATGCCCTGCAAGCATCCAACTTTTTTGGTTGGGGAGATGGTGCAAATATTGAGACCATATTAACCCAACCTTTATCACCCTTTCCGAGAGACTAATTGTCACTAAGGAATAAGGATATCACCTTATTTCTCACCCCTCAGCTAAACCTCACGAGTGACTGATTCCACAACCTACTTGCAACATGCAACCTCTAACTAAAAGAATCACCAAATTTTCAACCCAGGTCATGGAAAGGAGTGATAATAGGTGTAAACATGAATGTTGTTCCTCCTCTCTTGATGGTACCATGTACACTTCCATACAACCCCATTACCCATATGTGGACTGATTAACAAGCATGCCTCCTATGCCCGCACACACTATAATCAACACATAAAATTGTTCCATAATCAAAATCAAAGAATATCATTAACCATATAATATATTATAATAACTTGACTCAATCTAGAGTCCAATATAATGTTGACATAATCCCATGTCAATATACACTTGTGGCTTTCCTATCACACTAGGCAAACCATAAATAACATCTACAAATTAATTTATCCAACATTTTCATTTCAAAGTGTTGTAATAATATGGATTGATTACATTAGTTACATCAGATCAATTTATATTTAATCCATCCATGTCATCATAAAATCATTTAAATGAACCCATTCAAAATCGTCACTTAAATCCAATCAGATAATTACAATTTTTGAGTTTCATCATTATAATACAAGTCATTAAACCAGGTAATTTGTAAACAAATGTCCTCAAATAATAATATCTAGTCTATAAAAAAATTAGAAACAAATGGGGCACTACAAAGATTCAAATTTCCAAATTGTAGAAATATATTACGACCAATGATATGACAAAATCTCTTTGAACCCATGAGTACACCCCCAACATAACAGTACTCAAAGAGCACATCAAGAAGAAACCCATTGTTCATAAAAATATAGAGTCCAATGGCTCAAGGAAGAAGAAAAAATACAAACTTCTTCCATGATTCCACTATGTAATGAAAAAATAATAACAAAATCCATTATTTGAAGAACAATCATGGGGACAAGATTGAATTTCACAGATATATAAAGTAATACTTTGATCCTACTTCAAGAACATCTTAATATAACTAGACATTCATATAGAGGCTATCTTTACAATTACTCATAATATCCCCAAGATTCTCTCAAAATATCAAAGTGGCTTTCTAATGGTGGAAATATTCTTTGAAGAAGTGGGAACAATTCATCAAAGGGATGGCCCGGAGGGAATCTATTGGTGTAGATGGCTTCACTTCAAACTTTTTCCAATAATGTTGGCCTATCATTGTTAGAGAGGTGTGGGAAGTGGTTAAGGATTCTAGAATTGTGGGAGGTGTCCTTCAAGCCCTCAATACAACCTTTATATTCTTGATACCCATGGAAAATGATGCCACCTATATAAATATGTATGGATTAATAGTGTTCTACAATGTCATCAATAAAACAATCTCCAAGGTTAAATCCAATAGTGTTAAACCCAACATGAATCAAATTGCTTCTTAGGAACAAGGGGCATACATTGCTAGGTGACAAATTATTGATGGAATCATATTTTATTAAGAGGTAATCCACTTCATAAAAACTACCAAAAGACTCAGTATGATGATTAAAATAGACATGTTGAAATCCTTCAACCAACTAAACTAGACATTCATGGAAATAATGTTTATAGTTTTTGGATTTTATGTTGATTGGACAAAACCGATCAAGAATTCCGTCTCCTCCTCATTTTTTTTATATTATAATAAATTATATCCTTTATTCCCTCCATAGTAATTGGTTAAGGTGACCCTATCTTTCCCTTCCTCTTCATCCTCATGGTTGTAGGCGTAGGAAAAAACATTAGCAACAACAAATAGTACGGTATGTTAAAAGCCATAAAATTATCCTTCCAATGGGATCCTCTCTCTCACCTTCAATTCATTGAAAGTACAATACTAATGAGGATCACTAATAGCAAGGAAGCTTGTGAGCTCAAATTAATCCTAGACACCTTCTTAAAAGCTCATGGAGCATTGATTAACCAAGATAAATCTCAAATGTTATTCTTCAACACCTATAAATCTTCTCAATCTCACATCCTCAAACCCATTTCCTTCCAAAAAGGTTTAATTCCCTCAAATTATACAAGGTTTCCTCTAACAGAGAATGAAATAATTTTTTTTTCTTAGGAATCCCTCTTGGTCACCTTCTAGGAAAAACTCAACTACTAGACCCATTGTTTCCTCATTCTTGCAAGTAGAGTGATCCTCATTAAATTTATGCTTCATTTATCAATGCCCACATAACTCATTTTAGCTCTTACTTCCCTATTCAAAATTATTAACCTCATAAAAAATATCCAAGAACATCTCTTTTGGAAAGGTCCACCAGAAGAAAAAATGGGCTTTCATTGATTAAGACTCAATTAACCTTCCAAAATGGCATGGATTCTTAGGAATAAAAAATATCTATTCTATGGGCATTGCTCTTAGTAGGAAAACTTGGTGGATATGGAACAAAACATAAAGTACATACCCTTAACTAGTGCCTAAATGATCATAAAAAAACATAAGTACACACCATGTACATAATGTGAGCATGGAGCACAACTCCAACATAGATAAATTACACAACAACTCCTTAAATAGTAGGAGAACCTCCTCCACATAACCAAATGCCTTTCTCCATCACCTTCCCCCCGCCCAATAATAAATACATGATCTCTATATATACCCATTCACACTTGCACATGAGGCCCCTTTATTATTAGGCCGACCTTATTAAATATATATTTACACATTACATGTATATTTAGCCCCATATATGCCCTCTTGGGTTCATATCATATACATTTAACTTGATATATTCTCCCCTTAGGTCATAACTGTTGGAGTTACTTAACACACACCTAGGATTTACTTTTCCTAAGGTTTTTCCTTGTTTATTAGTCATAATTAGTCATTATTTAATCTCCTATATTTTAGGGGAGAATATTCCACCTGGAGAATATTCTCTTCAGTTGACACTTCAATTTGACTAGTTGAGTTGAGTCTAGATGCTGCATTGGTTTTGTCAGCATGCAACATTGGTATCATCACCATGATAATGAACACTTTCCTTGGTTTCATCACCATATTGGTGCATTACCCTTGATTCCTTGATCTACTCCTCACTACACTCGGTTTCAGTCGGTTAACTGAAGACTGGTTGACTAGTTAACTCAGTTAGGTGGAAGTTCACTTCTGAGAGACTAGACTAGGTGGTTGTTCACTCCCGTAACTACTAGTGTGTGTCCATATCACTCTATACCACCACTATGGCACATTGGTTCTCCTCTAGTTCACATTGATTGATTTATACAGAGTATATCATGTGTAAATTATTCATCATTCATCACAGTTAATGACAATTCTTCCATTCTTTCTCTCCTTCTTCTTCTTTCTCAATTTCTCTTTGCAAATGTGTGTAGTATTTTCTAGATAGATCTATTCTATGCAGGTTCAACACATTTACATGGTATCAAATCTGGCGGACTTCTAAGAAAAAACTACACTAAATTGTTTTTGCAGGTACAAAAGATTGAAGACAACGGAAAGATGGATTTCCAAAAAGAATTCATTTTTACACCTTACAATTACTTTGCATGGAAGGAGAGAATAATGATTCATCTTCAAACCAGAGGATTGTACAGGTTAACCTTTAATATAGATACATAACCAACATCAGCCATAGAAAAATCCAAGTATTTAAATTGAATGGATGAAGCACTAAAAACAATTTGCAGTCTTATTTCTCCCGATCTCATTTTTCACATATCTTCCTGCAAGACTCCCAATTAATCCTATACCACCTTGGAAGGGATCTTTGGAAAATAGGATGAGATGCGGGGACACATGTTAGAGGTGGAATTTCTCACATTGGATCCAAAAATCTTTGACAATATCCAAGATTTCTTTACAAAATTCAAGGATTTACTGTCGCAACTCAAAGATTACGGGGTTGATAAATCTAAGGAGAAGAAACAAATGGTTCTCACCTTTCTCTCCAAACTTGTTCCTAAATTCTCTGTATTCGTATCCACATTCCATTCTATCAGATTTACCTCTAGAGCCACCTGGAAGATGCCTTCTCTTGAGGACTTTATGAATCTCTGACACAAGAGCAAACCAATCTCATCAACATGGGAAAAATCAAAGGCCCAAAGGTGCATGCACACACTGTGAAATATGGCAGCCATAAATATCATAAATATAAATATAAATAAAAAAGGAAAGCTCATGCACATCCGAAGAAGAAAGGGTACACAAAACCCTTCACCGATGCCTCCGGATCCAAAGGGGAAAATGGGAGAAATGCACATACTGTCACAAAGGATTCCATCCAGAATCCGCATGCATGAAAAAAAAAATCTAATGATTCAAATAATTTATAAAAACAACCTTGGATATTGCATCCCCAAGGGTGCCAAGAAGAAGAAGCTAGGAGATTAGAATCCCAAGAAAGGAAGTTCTAGCCATGCCTTGATTGTCATCAACTCCTATCCTGATGTTTGGATCGTAGATTCAGGAGAATCACATCACATGGATGCCACAAAAGAAATCTATTATTCATTGGATGCATGCAAAGGTCCTCCTATTCTGATGGGGGACAACTCTCCAGTCGAAGTCACCAACAAAGGAAGGATTGAACTCACCAACAAAAGCTTCGAGAATGTGTTGCATGTTCCCAAACTTTTAGTCAACCTTCTCTCTATGTATTAGATGACGAATTCCGGCACTGGAAATAAATTCATATTCACACCAAATTAAGTGGACATCTATGACATGCAAACCAACTCCAGGGTTGCTATTGGTGAGGTAAATCATCAATCTAGATTGTATACATTTTCTGAATTCATTGAACCAGATTTTGCTTTACTGCTTACCCATGCTGATGAAAATAGTAGGATATGTCACGAAAGGTTTGGAAATTTGAATTTCATATATATGGAACAAATTATCAAGCAAATATTGGTTGATGGTATACCAGAAATTCATTTCTCCAAGGGACTATGTGAGGGATGTGTTCTTGGAAAACACCTTCAAGAGAAATTCGACAAAGGAAAGTCTTAGATAGATTCCACACCTTTATATATGATCCATATTGACCTCATGGGTCATTTTACGCATCCATATATCAACAAAGCGAGGCTTGTTCTCATTTTTGTTGATGATTTCTCACATTTTACATGGATTTACTTTCTCAGGAAAAAACTGAGGTCTTTCAACACCTCAAAGATTTCAAAGCCTTGGTTGAAACACAGTCCAGAAATAAAATCAAATTCCTCTGAACTAATAATGGGGGAGAGTATGTAAATCATGAGATCCATAATCTTTGCTATGAGGTAGGGATTTAGTTGCAACACACAGTTCCCTATACTTCGCAACAAAATGGAGTTGTTGAGTGTAAAAACAGATCCCTAAAAGAGATGGCATATTGTATGTTGCATGCAAAGTCACTACTGCAAAGACTATGGGATGAAGCACTTAAATGTGAAAAATACATCCAAAACATATCTCCCCATAGATCTGTCAAGAATAAGACCCCCTACGAGGATTGGAGCGGCCTCAAACTGGAAGTGACCCACTTTCGTATTTTTGGTTCACGTGCATGGGCCTAGCTTCCCTTTGAAAAGTGGAAGGCACTTGATCCACAGAGCATTGAGTGTATTTTTGTTGAATACCCCGACGATGTGAAGGGATATAGGCTTATTTATCTTTCCTCAAACCGGCTCATCATTGAGCGTAGTTTCCAATTCGAGGAAAGTGGATCGCATGCACCTCAGCAGCCGTATCTAGACACCTTCATTATTTCACCTGTCTGAGATGATGAGAATGCACACACCGACTCTTCTTCAGATGAGAATTCTAATTCATAGGAATCATATGATTCAGATACAAAGTTAGTACAATCAGACGCAGAGTCTGAGCATCCAGATGCAGTTGCAGATCCAGAGTAGAGGCCCAAGTGGGCACAAACTACTCTTCAGGATGCAGGTGATATTTTTGGTGATCCAACTAATACTAGGAGTACTCGATTTGATTTTGAGGAGCCTCATGTTGCACTCACTGCCAATGAACCATTTCCCTCTAGGCATATTTTCTTGGTTCAGTCTTCAGATCCACAGTCTTATGGCGAGGCTGCTAGAAATCCCTTTTGGGAATCCACCATGCAGTAGGAGTACAAATCCCTCCTCAAGAACCAGACTTGGGATCTGGTTCCCCTTCCTTTTGGGAGGAAACTTGTCAGATGCAGATGGGTCTACAGGACCAAGGGCACAACAAATGGATATATTAGCAGATACAAAGCCATGCTTGTTTCCAAAGGCTTTCAGCAGGTGCATGGTATTGACTATGATGAGACCTCTACTCCAGTAGTGAATATGGATTCCATACGATTTCCACTTTCCATTGAGGCATCCAAGGGATGGGAAGTCCATTGGATGGACGTGAAGAATGCATTTATTCATGGTGATCTCTTTGAGGAGATTTATATGGAGAAACCCTAGGGATTCATGCAGGACTCATCTTTGGTTTGTCGACTGAAGAAGTCCCTTTATGGCCTCAAGCAGGCTCCAAGGGCATGGTATGCCAAGATGAGCTCCTACTTGTTTTCATAGAACCTTGTACATTGTAAATAAGGCCTGAATATATACATGCTCAGGATGACTGATTCACTTCTACTCTTAATTATGTAGGTTGATGATTTTTCGATCATCGGTTGCTCGAATTCAACGATTGTTGCAGTTAAGAGGATTCTACATGAATTTTTTTTCATGGAAGACATGGGTCTGCTATACTTCTTCCTTGGACTCGATATCAATTAGGATGCATCAGGCATCAAACTGTCTCAGGCCAAGTATACACAAGATCTCCTTGAGATATTTCACATGACAGATTGCAAGTCTGCTTTGACTCCTTCCCTATCAGGAGTCAAAATTGAGGATGGTGGGGACATCCACTGGTTGACAAAAAACTATAGAGACAACTAGTAGGGATCTTGTTATATCTCACACAATCCATACCACACCTCTCCTATGCAGTTGGCGCAGTTTCTAGGTTCATGCAGGAGCCGCATGAGTTACATTGGAAGGCTGCAAAGCATATCCTTCGATACGTACAGGGCACCATCATCTTTGGGATTCATTATGAAACATACTCTACATTATATCTCATCGGGTTTACTAATTCTGATTGGGTTGGAGATAACACTGATCGCAATTCCACATCTGGTTACTCACTTAGTCTTGGTTCTAGGCCTATCTGTTGGTCGATCAAGAAGCAAGTTTTTGTTTCTCTATCTTCAGTCGAGGCAGAGTACAAAGGGGTAGTTAACATAACCATTCAGGTTGTGTGGCTACAACATTTTCTCACTGAGTTGGGCATTCAGTTTCATCGACTGATCATGATCTGGTGTGAGAACCAGAGCACTTTGAAGTTCTGTAGAGATCCATTTTAGAGGCATTGGATGAAGCACATCGAGATCCACATGCACTAAATCCGGGACTTAGTACACGAGGGGATCATCGACCTACAATTCTCTCCTTCAACAGAACAGATGATAAACATCTTCACCAAGACCTTCATTGAGTAGAAGTTCCATTCTCTGCGAAGTCGTCTTGGAGTGAAGGACACATTTGCCTAGCAACTGTAGTTCTTCTTTTTACATACATTTTACCTTGAGGGGGGGCTTTCCCATGAGGTTTTCCCTCTTTCCTCACTTTATTTTCAGTGTCTCTTTTGTATTTGGGTACTGTTGGCAGCCAAATCACATTTTTCCATTGTCTTGTAAGCTGCCTACACCAATGTTTTGCAAACATCGATTTTTCGTCGCAATTTTCAAATGAACGACACTTTTATTCTTTGCGCCTTTTTAAAGACTTATTTTCATTTTGTTTTCACGACTGTAAGCGTGAAAACATTGGTCTTTCGAAGCCGCATTAGGATCACTATGTGAAATGTCGTTATCTTTCTTATCAGTATGCCTATTACATTTACATTTCGTTTATCGCTATGTAGTTTGCAAAAGCCCTTTCGATCTGTACTCATTGGACATTCTTGGGTTGATTTTGTGACTTTGTCTCGCTAAGTTTGTAATGCATTGGCATTTGCATTTATGTGTTTTGATCTACTTGATCATTGGTTTCATGAAAATATGTCGATGTTATGATTAAACCCTTGATATATTTCATTTGGTATGACACCTAGTTTCAAACATATTCGCACATTGGTTAAACTATTGATATGAGTTGATACATTGGCGCAGGGTTAAATATTTTATTTTGGTTTCAAATTGAATAATTGATGGTTTAAAACTTTGTCACAACGTTGATTACGTGCGTTGGTTTATACACTTACCATTTGATTCATTAGTCGGCCAAGTGACATGATTGTTGAGTTATGCTATAATGGGTAGAATAGCTATAAGCCGACGGTTGTACTTTGGCAATAACTATTATGCATGGCAGAGATAAACTCCACCACCTTTGCACAATGGCATTTATGCCTATCCCTTATTCATCGTTTACCTCTGTTATCTCGGATAGCCTGACATGCATTTTACTCCTGTGTGTGCTATGAACCAAACCCTCAACTTACCGTGTGTTTGGCTCCATGGCACCAGTCGTGCGAATCGAGCCGAACGACAACCAAGCCTTGTTAATGTTTGACAATGCCCAGAAAGACTTGGAGGCTAAAGGTTGGATCACCTTCGTGCAAAGATTTGAGGGTTTTAACTTATTTGTGGCACAACAGTTCTCTATGAATTTCGATGGATGTAGAGCCGAGGTGGGTGACATCCAGTTGGAGATAGATAAGGGATTTATCAGTTCTGCTACAGGGTTACCTGGCACGGGTCAGCGTTGGTTCAAAAATTCGAAAGTGGAAGAGGTTCCATGGCCGCTGCTGTTTCTCTCGTGCAAAGTTACCTCTTGTGACAGAGGTATGCCCATATCTATGCTTAAATAATGATGGCACGACCTTTTGATAGTATTCAAGTAGTTCGTGACCTGTGAAGGTCGATACAGACTCGTTTTTCTCTATCACCTACGGTTGCTAATGAATTTTATAGGGTATCCGTTGAACATGCCTTTCTAGTTTCAGCGCAGCTTATATAAAATGTCGAAAAGGTTTAAAAAGGAGAAGGCTGACAGTAGCTTGTTCCACCATGGGCTTATTAAACTTATCATTTTTTATCAGTTGACTTTACATGGTGATAGTTGGAGAGCTTTCGTCGCTCGAAATGGTTTCGATGACACAGACCCTGTACAGGTTGACAAGCCTATGGTAAATGAAACCAAGGCCAGGCCACCCATGCCCTTCCATATCCTATTGCCCACTCCTAAGCCTTCGGTCCACCCTGCTATTGACTTACCAAACGTTGGAATTGAGAAGGCCGAGACTATTAAAAATCCTGTAAGCAAAAAGCCCAAGGCAAACTGTACTGCTAATGCCAAGGGTAAAAAGAATGCTCGGCTTATTTCAAGGATGGTTAAAAACAAACCTAAACCCTCTGCGAGTCAAAGCCTATAATCCTTAGTGAGGATTCAGATTCTGACGTAGAACGTTTCCTAGCCAGTGAGTACCCTTACTCACAGGGTTTATGCCCCGAACCACCTTATGATTTCATGACAAATCTTCCTCCCTGCCTAAGGAACGATCCCAACTACCCTGGTATCAAACTGCCTAACGAAACCCTCAGCAATACGTCCAAACCCTCGCCTTCTCTTTCAAAACCCACACAGCCGTCATGTGACCAATGTGAGTTATGGTTGGAATGATACTACATTGACGTTCCCCTACTTCAATCGAAAATTTAATCGCTGGAAAGTCAAGTTGCAGTATTGACCAGCCAAAGAGACCAGCTCCAAGAAACTGATAAAAAGCAGAAGACAACTGGCTCCATCCTTTTCAAGAATGTTGAATCGGCCACAGCCCTTATCAACTCCAAATTGTCGTGATCCAACCATACAGGTATGAATTTTGATATCGTTTTAGTTTTGTGAATGATCAAGGTTAATATAATGATTTAAATTCTGTTTTCAAATAGCTTTGTCTCTCATTCAGGTGCCTCTGTCATTCGGTGTTCATCCTGTACATTGTTTTGCTTTGCTAAAAATAAATGGAGTTTCATTTTGATACATGATTTGATCATTCCTAGTTTAGTCATTGGTAGATTTTATCAGGATTTGAATGGTTTTTGATTGGATTTGATTTGATTGAGTTAATGAAACTGATGGTTTGCTTTCAATTGAATTCGTTTTGCATCTACTCCGAACGAGAAGTTTTTCATGCTTAATTTAGAATGCGATTATGTTTGGATTTGATTTCGTTATGATTCATATGTTGTGATTGGCAAACGATTTCAATGAGTTTGGTTGTTACGATCTTGTAATATGATTGTCAAGTAATATTCTAAGAACAGGAATACAACTCTGTTCGGTTTCAATTTGGAAGGAACTACTCTGTTTCGTATGAAAACAATGCTCTCAGTTAAGCCTGTGCAAATGCACCCGAATCTTGGAATGGTTTTGATTCGTAATGATTATGTTAAAACCTTTTTTGTTCGATTTGCTTTTATTCTGATTGGATTATCCCATATATTGAGTTGGCAAGATTGTTTTATGAGCTGGATTCATGTTTTAATTGCTTCTCTATTTGATTTGTAAAAACAAATTGATCAACATTCGTTATTTTTGTCAAATCCGATTATAATTCATTGTCAAATGAACGATTTTGATCAAAGTCAATCGATCCTGTTATGATTTTATTTGAATTGATTTTCGCGCCAGTTTGAATTGATCTATTCGTGGCATGAATCATTTTTTATGTCAATACAGTTATAACGATTTGAAAATGATCTTGTCGAATTCATATTTCCTGTTAATAAGGCTGCATAACACTTGCTTGTGATTTGTTTTTATTATGTTGAGTTCGATTTGATATGAAACAATTGCATTGCTGTTCGATATAATTTTGTCACCCGACTTTGTGGTAACAAACAAAACAGAGTATGCCTATCTCTGTAGTCATTTAATTGATTTGGATCCTGTTTGATTTCGAATAATATAACAACTTCAAATTGAATGATTCGTTTTCAAATAACTATTGGATGTTAATTGTAATTGATTTTTTAAAGAAAGATTTTTAATCGATTTTGATGCTGATTTTGTGTCTTATTTAGACCAACTAAAGAATCACAATATTCTGTAGCTAGTCTATAGGATTAGATTTTTATCATTTTGTTAATAAAGAATCCTTCTAACTTGTTCATTTTCGGTCCTTTTCAGGTAAATTCGAATTGAATGGGACATGTTGGACAGGCTAGGGGAATATTTGTGTATTTTAGTTTTACTTTAGATTCCTAGTTTAGTTAAAATTGGGACATCTTCCCAGATTTTATGTAAACAGTTTGATAACTTCCACAGGGAGGTTCCACAGGGAGGTTTTACCCTGTGGAAAAACTTATAAATACTTATTATTTTGTAATAAGGATCATCCTCACCTGTGGGAGAACCAAGATTATGGATTTCTAATACAAACTGAGACAGAAGTTGATGTTCTGCTACAACTTTCGCTTTCATAATATCAATCTTTTGTTTCATGTTTATGCATATCAATTTGCATTTGATTAGTGACTACTTTAGCTATCATGGTCTTTTGCAGAATGATATGATTGAATTAATGTGATACATGCCTGATTTCTTTCACTAATTTAAAGAATACAACAATTACTTAGTTCAGCTAATGAATGACGGATTTCTCTTCTTCATCAATTGAACTATTATGTATAGATATTTGCACACAGGTTTATCTAACTGTGAAGATTTATAAATTATAAGATTGTTGTTATTTTTATGTCTTGTTTGTCCTGTAATCAAACTTGGCGAGCATTGCAGCGTATCATTTACGAGAAGCTCCCAGATAATTCAGTGCAGGTTTCCTCCCTCTGATCAACTAAGACAGTCATCATACACAGGACAAATCTGGAGCATTCCTCCAGGTCAGTTTGTAATTTATTTCAATTAATTTGTTAGTATAATATTAGTATTTTAGTTAGATATATTTGTATCTTAGATTAGTTATTTAGTTTAGTTAGTTTTGTTTCATTTCTTGTTCATAAAATCATAAAATCAACAAAAATATCTTTTTCTGTCTTAGGGTAGAATATAAATGATTTTTTTCAGGTTTTATTTAAATCTGTAAATTGTAGATATTGTACATTTTGTGAATAAGTTATGTTTCAATTAGTAGTTAGATAGTTAATTAGTTAGAGTTAATATATTAGTAGTTAGTAGATTGTATATATAGAATAGTTAGATTAGTTTATTAGTTTGTTTTATTTAGTTTTAGTTAGATTAGTTGTTGTAAATTAGTTTTCTTTTTTTGTTTTCTTAGGACCTTAGATCGGCTAACGGAGCTGCTAAACCTGTCAGGGTGGTTCATCCCAAACGACTTGGGTTATTAGACAACCTCGGACCGGTTCCACTCTCTCAGTTGACAGACATTCGATTTTTCCGCTCAAAAAATGGCGCTAGAAGGAGGGCCTGAACTTAATTAATGGCACGAGGCAGTCGCAAGACTCCTCCACCCCCTAATCGATCACCTATAGTGACTAGAATCCATTCAAATGATAATATCCCCCCTCAAACAACAACTACTTCAACCGACGATCCACAGATCACAGTTGAGCCAACAACCCCTAATCCTACAGGTGGTGACATACAAGAGATTGTCCGCCAATCTCTTATAAAAACACATAGTGCCTTAGCTCACCTGAGGCACCCAAACCGTCCGTGGGGTCAACCTTTGGACTTCTCTGATATCAGAGAACAATTAGGATACACTAACCTCACTGTGAATCCCACAGACCCAATCTTAAATCCTGCTGTAGGAGAATCTGGGATACCTCCTTCACAACCTCCATCCTCTCCTTCCTCTTCTGGAGGAGATTCCTCGGACGAAGGCGATTCCTCTTCTCATCCTTCCACACCCACTGCCCCAATGGAAAATCAGAACAACCCTGCTAGACCCTGGCTTGATCAGGATGTTGTAGCTATACCTGGAGCTCAGCACCCTCTACCTAAACACCCAGAGAAATGGCTTCCCAAGTTTGACCCTGACTCGAAACAGATCGCTAAAGATCACATTAAAAAGTTTATGTTAGCCATTATACTCTGTAATGTCGAACATGAAGATGTTGTCTGTAGGTTGTTCCCTTATACCTTCGAGGGCAATGCATCCACATGGTACTTTTCCCAACAACCCCATACCATCGTGTCTTAGGAAAAGTTTGAGTCATGCTTTTTTGGAAAAGTTCGGAGACGGTAAACCTCCGGAAGTCCTAGTCATGGACCTTTCCAGCTTAAGAATGAACCCAAAATAAAAACTTAAAGACTTTAATCAAAGATTCTTAACACTTAAAAACCGAATCCCTGCGGATTCCATGCCTGTTGAGAGTCTTATAATAGCTTACTACACTAAAGCTTTGCATCAAATCATAGCTATTTGGGTTAAACGATCTAAGAAAGCCACGTTGTTAGAAGCCTTCAAGGAGGCAACCCAGATTGAAAAGGACATACTTAGTCTTAAAGACTCTTCTAGCAATGAAACAGAGACTAGTTCTTCTTCCAAAAAGAAGGTCGAAATTCTCCCCAGACCCACTCAAAGTAAAACACAACCTGAAAGCTCGGATTTAGAAAACTTAACTAAAGTTGTTCAAAAATTGTCAAATCAAGTTATAGACTTAAAAAGGTCAACCGAAGAAACTTCCTCAAGCAAAGGACCTTACAAACCCCCGTTCCAGAAGCCTTTTCCTACCAACCGACCTAATCCAACCACCAAAGGCCTTAATCTAGAAAGTTTGCAATGCGCCCTTCAAACAATTCTAGAAGCCCAAGATAACTTGATGCCCCCTGAGATTCCTCAGGAGGTAGTTGAACAAGAAACAGTTCAAGAAGAAGAGTCTTCTCCAAACATTTTTGGACATTTCTCGGATAGCATCTTTCAAGCTAACTTCGAGACAGTTCATCCTTATAATACCAGGAGTAAGGCAACAAACAAATATTATACCGAAAACACTACAACTTCGCCTCCAAAGCAATCTAAACCAGCCGAAACTAAACAGAGTAATGTGAACCCCAACTTAGATTATGATGTTGTTGAAGATATTAAAAAGTTAAGGGCTAACATCTCTATTTATGAGTTATTGAAGTTTCCATTTCTGCTTCAAAAAATGTTGCAAAATATTTCTGAGAATGGCAAAAATGGTAATTCTAATGGTAACAAGGTTTTGCAAAACAAATTTCCTCAGAAGACTTCCACTAAAAATAATCCTGATCCTCAATATAAAGGAAGCCTTCCTGTAAGTAATGTAAATAATGTAGAAAAAGTAACTTTAGAAACCGCGGGTAAAAAGCAACAAGCTACCACTCTTAGTACTCACAAAAATGTACCTCCTTTCTTGTTAACTTTTGAAATTTTCAATAGAAACATGCATAATTGTATGGTGGACTCAGGGGCGTCATCAAATGTGATGCCATGGTCTGTCTGCCAAAATATTAACGATGAAGTAGAACCCTCGACTTTAAAAATCATACAACTTGATCGAACCAATGTTAAAGTTATAGGCGAACTAAAAAATGTGCTTATTAGATTATCATCTAATCCGAAGGTTCATCAAATTATTGATATAATTGTTGTGGATATCCTAGAAGTGTATGGTCTATTTTTAAGCAGGGACTGGTTGGAGCAGCTACATGGTTACTTCGCGACAGACTTGTCTCACTTATGGCTTCCAGAGAACGGCAAGCCCAACAAGATCAGGGTGAATCGTGAACGCTACCTTAAGTTCACGGTCACAGATCTGAACAATCCTAATGAACCATTCACACCTTCTGCTAATTCACTCGAAGTCCAAGGGATGGACACCTTCTTCGGAAATTTCATGGCCGAGGCTTCACCTATCATCAATCCAGAACAATAGTCCGAGATTGTAGCATATATGTAACCAACAGCTTCTATACAACGGTCCCATGTGCCCGATGGAAATCAAATTTGGTCTCTTTATTTCGATGGGTCTAAGTCTAAAGAAGGATCTGGTGCAGGCTGCATCATTATCAATCCGGTAGGTAACAAGACAATAATTGCATGTAGACTAGAATTTGAATGTACTAATAATACTGCAGAATATGAGGCTTTACTGCAAGGTCTCAGAAAAGCTCTGGATATGAACATTCAAAACCTGGTTGTATTTGGCGACTTTGAAATAGTGGTTAGACAGGTAAGAAATTCTATCCACTGTCTTTCTCCGCATCTCAAGAGCTACCAGTCTGAGGTATGGAGTTTAATGAATAAATTTTCTGCTTTCAATATAAATTCCATTCCTAGATTAAATAATGTTGAAGCAGATCTATTAGCTAATGTAGCTTCTAAACTTCTTCCTGCAGAAGGCTTGTACCCAGGCGCATTCTCCGTCGAGCTATTGTTTCGACCATCCATTCCTGACAACATCATGAACTGGAGAGTATTTAACGACGATCAACAGATCATCAACTTTATGCACATGGAAGAAACCTTTCAAGGCGTGGTGATAGATGAACACATGCACGACGAAAATTTGCATGATTTTACGGTAATACCTGATCCGAAAACTCCTGAAGCTCTGTCGGACATGGTAAATTCCATACCCAAATCTATAGTTAGATTAGAGAAGTTTTATGATTTTGAAGATAAATTTAAAAAGACGGTCAACTGTAAGACCAATAGTTCCTCGTTGTCTTATGAAAAAGTAAACTTAGGAACTAATGAAAATCCTCAGTGCATTAATCTAGGGTTGGGATGTTCTCAACAAGAAAAAGCTGCATTTGTTAAATTATTTAAAGAATTTAAGGATGTCTTTGCATGGACGTATGATGATCTTAAAACTTTCAATCCTAATATCATACAGCATGTCATCCCGATGAAGCCCCAAACCTTACCCTTCCAACAAAAACTGAGGAAAATGCACCCTAAACTGGAACTGACCGTTCAAAAAGAATTGAATAAGCTCCTTAATGCTAAAATAATTTTTCATGTTAGGCACACTCAATGGGTTTCTAACCTTGTCCCAGTTCAGAAGAAAAATGGGGAAATCCGACTCTGCGTAGATTTCTGAAACCTCAATAGAGCGTCTGATAAAGACACCTATCCTGTCCCACCCATGGAACAGATCCTTCAACAGGTATCTGGTTCTGAGAGGCTATCCCTGTTAGATGGTTTCTTTGGATACAACCAAGTCCTGATGTCTCCACCAGACTAACTCAAAACTACCTTCTGTACCCCATGGGGAACTTATGCTTATCGTAAAATGCCCTTTGGATTGATTAATGTTGGTGCCACCTTTCATAGAGCGATGGACATCGCTTTCTGAGGCTTAATCAATCAGTCTGTTGTAGTTTACTTGGATGATGTGATTGTATATTCTAAAAACAAATATGATCATCTAGCTCACTTACGAGCCGTTCTACTGCAATGTCGTAAGTACGACATCTCCCTGAATCCTAAAAAGTCCATCTTTGCAGTAGAACAGGGTAAACTCTTAGGATTCATTGTGTCTAGTGAAGGAATGATTATTGACCCCGAGAGGAATCAAGTCATCGCAAAACTCCCCCCTCCTACATCCAAAAAATCCATGCAGTCTTTCTTAGGCCAGATTAACTTCGTGAGGAGATTCGTCCCCAGTTTATTCGAAATGGTCAGGCCTTTACATAATCTGATTAAGAAAGACACCCAATATCACTGGGGACCCATAGAAAATCAGGCTTTCAATGCAATAAAGAAGGCCATAATAGATGCTCCATCTCTCATGAGCCCTGACTTCTCTCAATATTTTACACTCTATACTTTTGCTTCTGACCATTCCTATGCCGCCGTCCTAACTCAGAATAATGTCGAGAACCATGAAGTACCCATCGCCGTTATGAGATATGCTTTCAAAGGCGTTGAACTTAACTATCCAGCGGTTGATTGGCAAGCATACACTATTTTCAAAGAAGTCAAGCACTTCCGGTCCTATCTTTTGAAGTCAAGTACGAAAGTCATTGTCCCTTACCCAGTCGTGAAGAACTTGTTAGTGCAAAAGGAACTAGGAGAGAAGAGAGCCAACTGGGTCACCTCCTTGTAGGAGTATGACTTAGAAATCACCCCAGCTCAGATTGTGAGAGGCCCAGGATTTTGTAAGTTAGTTTTTGATTCAGCAACAAGACAACAAGAAGAAAGTGATACGTCAAACCTAGGACAATGCGATCAAAGTCTAATCTGTTGCGCACAAAACCTTGTTAGTCCTTGGTACGACGATATTAGATTCTGTCTTGAACATGGGTCAACACCTTGTCACTTAGATCCCCCTAAGAGAAGAGCACTGAGGTTAAAGTCTACCTCCTTTCATTTGATTAATGGTATCCTGTTTCGTCAAAATTTTGACGGCGTACTGATGCGCTACCTCGAAAAAGACGAAGAAGAAAAAGTCTTTCTAGAGTTGCATGCAGGAGAAGATGGCGGTCATTTTGGTGGTGACACCACTACTCATAAAGTTCTAAGAGCTGGTTATTACTGGCCTGCTCTTTTTAGAGATGCCCATCCCTTGTGTCGTAAATGTATCATCTGTCAGAAAGCATTGGGGCGGTTACAAAAACCAGCCTTTCCCTTGCAACCCGTTTCAGTAGATTCTCCTTTCCAGCAATGGGGCCTTGATATCATAGGTCCAATCAACCATCCATCCTCACAACAACACAAGTTTATTGTGACAGCCATGGATTACTTTACACGATGGTCTGAAGCTGCTGCGTTAAGAACTGTCAACACTAGTCAGGTAATTGACTTTCTAAATTCAAATATTATCACTCGTTTCAATATCCCCGACTGTTTAGTCTTTGACAACGCTTCTTACTTTTATTCTCTTGAGATGAGCGAGTTCTCTTTGGAAAAAGGAATTAAATTGAAGTATTATTCTAGTTACTACCGCCAGGGCAACGGATTGGCAGAATCAACAAACAAGAACTTGATTAAAATTATCAAGAGAACCGTGGTTGAAAATCACAAAAAATGGCACAATGCGCTGCTGAACGCACTGTGGGCTGATAGAGTAACGCCAAAATATGTTGTAGGTAACTCCCTCTTTTTTCTCATTTATGGCAGAGAAGCAATTTTGCCACCTCACATTCTTCTTCCTTCGCTTCAGTTGTCACATAAATTTCAAGAAGAAGATTGTCCCCCTCTAGAAAAACGAATTAATGCTTTGATGAAGATAGAAGAGGTAAGAGCCCAAGCAAAACGTAAGTTAGATCAACAATTGATCAAAAGCTGGTTCGATTCTAACTCTGCTTCTGATAGGAATTTTGAAGTAGGTGATCTCGTCTTGAAATGGGACAAACCGCATGAGGGAAAGGGAGAACACACAAAATTTCAAAACTTATGGCTTGGACCGTTTTTAATTGCTGAAAAGTTGGGTCCTAGTTCTTTTCGATTGCAGAATCTTGAAGGGCAACTTGACACCTATCCGGTGAATGGCCAAGCCTTGAAAATATACTTTTTTTGATATCAACCCTTGTATTTTATGTACATATCTTGATTTTTGTGTGCTTTTTCATTTTCTTTTTAGTTTTTGATTTTTCTTTGAATTTATCACTTGGTGTTTTCTTTCAAATACACATACCTGTACACTGAACTATGCAGACCTAAGAAAATTCCTTCGCTGAAATAACTGCTAAGAGAATTTGTATAAACATCAATGGTATTTCTAAAATTTATATTTATGTTGGTTGTTTAAAAGAAGATAGCTGATTTCGATCTCTGAGTAAAGTTCGTCATGATCATCCATTATCTTTTTACGCTGTCCCTATTCCGTAAAGGAATGACTCACAGGATGTCTCCCTGCCTTAGGAAGTTGTTTTTGTAAATAAAACATCTCTGGATCTAAATAGAGGATAGTCCTAAAAAATTCTGATGAGGTCTAAAAAAATATGAAAAATCATGATTTTCAGCATCACCCCGCTCAACTATATATCTATGAAAAACAAAATTATTAATAAGAGCTATGGGAAGTGCTTGTAAACCCACCGGGATACTGAATAGGTCTGCTGGCAGTGGGAAAATGCATGCATGGCACCAAGACAACTTCACCGGGGTACTGAATAGGCCTGCTGGCAGCGAAGCAATGTCGGGTATATGAAAATTCGTAAATAAGAATCCTCTTAATGTCCTTTATTCTGATCCAGAACTTCTTGACAGGATACAGATGTCAGAGTGGGTTAAATGACAACCCTATCGAGGCTATGGACGCCTGCTGGAAGCAGTGGCTATGCCAACAGTATTGAAGATTTTATCTTTAATATCGTGACTTGTTGATCTTAAGACTGTTATCAGTTTTCATCTTTTGAAACACTGCTGGAATAGTTGGTTAATGATGATGTTTATACTATTTTCTGGTTGTTGTTTTTGAGTTGAAATTATCTTTGCTGTCCTAATCTGAATTTATTCTTTTGGGCAGAGATAACTGCTTCTACCAGTGTGTCGCCATTGTTGGCAGCCAAATCACATTTTTCCATTGTCTTGTAAGCTGCCTACACCAATGTTTTGCAAACATCGATTTTTCGTCGCAATTTTCAAATGAACGACACTTTTATTCTTTGCGCCTTTTTACACACTTATTTTTGTTTTGTTTTCATGACTGTAAGCGTGAAAAAATTGGTCTTTCAAAGCCACATTAGGATCACTATGTGAACTGTCGTTATCTTTCTTGTCAGTATGCCTATTACGTTTACATTTCGTTTATCGCTATGCAGTTTTCAAAATCCCTTTCGATCTGCACTCATTGGACATTCTTGGGTTGATTTTGTGACTTTGTCTCGCTAAGTTTGTAATGCATTGGCATTTGCATTTATGTTTTTTGATCTACTTGATGATTGGTTTGATGAAAATATGTCGATGTTATGATTAAACCCTTGATATATTTCATTGGTATGACACCTAGTTTCAAACATATTCGGACATTGGTTAAACTATTGATATGAGTTGATACATTGGCGCAGGGTTAAATATTTGATTTTGGTTTCAAATTGAATAATTGATGGTTTAAAACTTTGGCACAACGTTGATTACGCACGTTGGTTTATACACTTACCATTTGATTCATTAGTCAGCCAAGTGACATGACTGTTGAGTTATGCTATAATGGGTAGAATATCTATAAGCTGGCGGTTGTACTTTGGCAATAACTATTATGCATGGCAGAGATAAACTCCACCACCTTCACACGATGGCATTTATGCCTATCCCTTATTCACCGTTTACCTCTGTTAGCTCGGATAACCCGACATGCATTTTACTCCTGTGTGTGCTATGACCCAAACCCTCAACTTACCGTGTGTTCGACTCCATGGCACCAGTCGTGCGAATCGAGCTGAACGACAACCAAGCCTTGTTAATGTTTGACAATGCCTGGAAAGACTTGGAGGCTAACGGTTGGCTCACCTTCGTGCAAAGATTTGAGGGTTTTAACTTATTTGTGGCACATTAGTTCGCTATGACTTTCGATGGCTATAGAGCCAAGGTGGGTGACATCCAGTTGGAGATCGATGAGGGATTTATCAGTTCTGCTACAGGATTACCTGCCACGGGTCAACGTTGGTTCAAAAATTCGAAAGTGGAAGAGGTTCCATGGCCGCTGCTGTTTCTCTCGCACAAAGTTACCTCTTGTGACAGAGGTATGCCCATATCTATGCTTAAACCACGATGGCACGACCTTTTGATAGTATTCAAGCAGTTCGTGACCTGTGAAGGTCGATACGGACTCGTTTTTCTCTTTCACCTGTGGTTGCTAATGAATTTTATAAGGTATCTGTTGAACATGCCTTTCTATTTTCAGCGCATCTTATATAAAATGTCGAAAAGGTTTAAAAAGGAGAAGGTTGACAGTAGCCTGTTCCACCATGGGCTTATTAAACTTATCATTGTTTATCAGTTGAGTTTACATGGTGATAGCTGGAGAGATTTCGTCGCTCGAAATGGTTTCGATGACACGGACCCTGTACAGGTTGACAAGCCTGTGGTAAATGAAACCAAGGCCGGGCCACCCATGCCCTTTCATATTCTATTGCTCGCTCCTAAGCCTTTGGTCGACCCTGCTATTGACTTACCAAACGTTGGAACTGAGAAGGCCGAGACTATTAAAAAGACTGTAAGAAAAAAGCTTAAGGAAAACCCTACTGCTAATGCCAAGGGTAAAAAGAACGCTCGACTTATTTCAAGGATGGCTAGAAACAAACCTAAACGCTCTGCTGAGTCAAAGCCTATAATCCTTAGTGAGGATTCAGATTCTGACGTAGAACGTTTCCTAGCCAATGAGTACCCTTACTCACAGGGTTTATGCCCCAAACCACCTTATGATTTTGTGACAAAGCTTCCTCCCTGCCTAAGGAACGATCCCAGCTACCCTGGTATCAAACTGCCTAACGAAACCCTCAGCAATACGTCCAAACCCTCGCCCGCTCTTTCAAAACCCACACAGCCGTCATGTGACCAATGTGAGTTATGGTTGGAACGATACTACATTGACGTTCCCCTACTTCAATCGGAAATTCAATCATTGGAAAGTCAAGTTGCAGTATTGACCAGCCAAAGAGACCAGCTCCAAGCAATTGATAAAAAGCAGAAGACAACTGGCTCCATCCTTTTCAAGAATGTTGAATCGGCCACAACCGTTATCAACTCCAAATTGTCATGATCCATCCATACAGGTATGAATTTTGATATCGTTTTAGTTTTATGAATGATCAAGGTTAATATAATGATTTGAATTCTGTTTTAAAATATCTCTGTCTCTCATTCAAGTGCCTCTGTCATTCGGTGTTCATCTTGTACATTGTTTTGCTTTGCTAAAAATAAATGGAGTTTCGTTTTGATACATGATTTGATCATTCCTAGTTTAGTCACCGGTAGATTTTATCAGGATTTGAATGGTTTTCGATTGTATTTGATTTGATTGAGTTAACGAAACTAATGGTTTGCTTTCAATTGAATTCATTTTGCATCTACTCCGAACGAGAAGTTTTTCATGCTCAATTTAGAATACGATTACGTTTGAATTTGATTTCGTTATGATTCATATGTTGTGATTGGAAAATTATTTCAATGAGTTTGGTTGTTACGATCTTGTAATATGATTGTCAAGTAATCTTCTAAGAACAGGAATACAACTCTGTTTGGTTTCAATTTGGAAGGAACTGCTCTGTTTCGTATGAAAACAATGCTCTTAGTTAAGCCTATGTAAATGCGCCCGAATCATGGAATGGTTTTGATTCGTAATGATTATGTTAAAACCTTTTTTGTTCGATTCACTTTTATTCTGATTGGATTATCCCATATCTTGAGTTGGGAAGATTGTTTTATGAGCTGGATTCGTGTTTTAATTGCTGCTCTTTTTGATTTCCAAAAACAAATTGATCAACATTCGTTATTTTTGTCAAATCCGATTATAATTCATTGTCAAATGAACGATTTTGATCAAAGTCAATCGATCCTGTTATGATTTTATTTGAATTGATTTTCGTGCCAGTTTGAATTGATCTATTCGTGGCATGAATCGTTTTCTATGTCAATACAGTTATAACGATTTGAAAATGATCTTGTCGAATTCATATTTCCTGTTGATAAGGCTGCATAACAATTGCTTGTGATTTGTTTTGATTATGTTGAATTCAATTTGATATGAAACGATTGCATTGCTGTTCCATATAATTTTGTCACCCGACTTTGTGGTAACAAACAAAACAGAGTATGCCTATCTCTGTAGTCATTTAATTGATTTGGATCCTGTTTGATTTCGAATAATATAACAACTTCAAATTGAATGATTTGTTTTCAAATAGCTATTGGATGTTAATTGAATTTGATTTTTTAAAGAAAGATTTTTAATTGATTTTGATGCCAATTCTGTGTCTTATTTAGACCAGCTACAGAATCGCAAGATTCTGTAGCTAGTCTATAGGATTATATTTTTATCATTTTGTTAATAAAGAATCCTTCTAACTTGTTCATTTTCGGTCCTTTTTAGGTAAATTCGATATGAATGGGACATGTTGGATAGGCTAGGGGAATATTTGTGTATTTTAGTTTTACTTTAGATTCCTAGTTTAGTTAAAATTGGGATATCTTCCCAGATTTTATGTAAACAATTTGATAACTTCCACAGGGAGGTTTTACCCTGAGGAAAAACTTATAAATACTTATTATTTTGTAATAAGGATCATCCTCACTTGTGGGAGAACCAGGATTATGGATTTCTAATACAAGCTGAGACAAAAGTTGATGTTCTGCTACAACTTTCGCTTTCATAATATCAATCTTTTGTTTCATGTTTATGCATATCAATTCACATTTTATTAGTGACTACTTTAGCTATCATGGTCTTTTGCAGAATGATATGATTGAATTAATGTGATACATGCCTGATTTCTTTCACTAATTTAAAGAATACAACAATTACTTAGTTCAGCTATTGAATGACAAATTTCTCTTCTTCATCAATTGAACTATTATGTATAGATCTTTGCACACAGGTTTATTTAACTGTGAAGATTTATAAATTATAAGATTGTTGTTATTTTTATGTCTTGTTTGTCCTGTAATCAAACTTGTAGAGCATTGAAACGTATCGTTTACGAGAAGCTCCCGGATAATTCAGTGCGGGTTTCCTCCCTCTGATCAGCTAAGACAGTCATCATACACATGACAAATCTGGAGCATTCCTCCAGGTCAGTTTGTAATTTATTTTCATTAATTTGTTAGTATAATATTAGTATTTTAGTTAGATATATTTGTATCTTAGATTAGTGATTTAGTTTATTTAGTTTTGTTTCATTTCTTGTTCATAAAATCATGAAATCAACAAAAATATCTTTTTCTGTCTTAGGGAAGAATATAAATGATTTTTTTCAGGTTTTATTTAAATCTGTAAATTGTAGATATTGTACATTTTGTGAATAAGTTATGTTTCAATTAGTAGTTAGATAGTTAATTAGTTAGAGTTAGTATATTAGTAGTTAGTAGATTGTATATATAGAATAGTTAGATTAGTTTAGTTTGTTTTAATAATTAGTTTTAGTTTAGTTTGTTTAATAGTTAGTTTTAGTTAGATTAGTTTATTAGTTTGTTTTATTTAGTTTTAGTTAGATTAGTTATTGTAAATTAGTTTTCTTTTTTTGTTTTCTTAGGACCTTAGATCGGCTAACGGAGCCGCTAAACCCGTCAAGGTGGTTCATCCCAAACGGCTTGGGTTATTAGACAACCCCGGACCGGTTCCACTCTCTCAGTTGACGGACTGTCGATTTTGCCCGTCAACAAGTACCTAACATGGCCTCATTGCTGGGACCCATTCTTTATTTTCACCATAGTGATGTTTAGGGGGGGTGTTGGAGTTACTTCACACACACCTAGGATTTATTTTTCCTAAGGTTTTTCCTTGTTTATTAGTCATAATTAGTCATTATTCAGTCTCCTATACTTTAGGGGAGAATATTTCACTTGGAGAATATTCTCTTCAGTTGACACTTAGTTTGACTAGTTGAGTTCAGTTTAGATGTTGCATTGGTTTTGTCACCATGCAACATTGGGATCATCACCATGATAATGTGCACTTGCCTTGGTTTCATCACCAGAATGGTGCATTACCCTTGATTCCTTGATCTACTCCTCACTAGACTCTATTTCACTCAGTTAATTGAAGACTGGTTGACTAGTTAACTCAGCTAGGTGGTAGTTCACTCTCGTAACTACCTGAGAGACTAGACTAGGTGGCAGTTCCCTCCCGTAATTGCTGGTGTGTATTCATATCACTCTAGACCACCACTATGGCACATTGATTCTCTTCTAGTGTGCATTGATTGATTTATACCGAGTATATCATGTGTAAATTATTTATCATTCATCATGGTTAATGATAAATCTTCCATTCTTTCTCTCCTTCTTCTTCTTTCTCAATTTATCTCTGCAAATATGTGTAGTATTTTCTAGCTAGATCTATTTTGTGCAGGTTCAACACATTTACAATAAAAAACTTCCAAATATTTTAGGAGGACTTGCAATCCCTAGATGGGAGGATATAGAAGAGAAATGTATGATCATTAATGTTGTAGAAGCAAAAATTATAATGCATGGCTATAGAATCATGGATCAACTAATAGGGAGACAATAGAAGAGTAACAGAATCTAGGAAAAAGGAAGCATGTGTTGGAAAAAACATGGTTGTAGAAATAGGGTTGCAAAAACATGGTAACATAACTATGGTTGTGAAAGCATGTTTCAATAGAAACATGACACATAAGCATAGTTTTATAAGAATGTATACAAAATCATGTTAACATAAGAATCATTGTAAAAGCATGGGTCGGAAAAAACATGGCTGCATAAATATGGATCATCTTGTTTTTATCTTAAAATTTGACCAAATTATTTGTTAACCTATTAATGTTAAAGTATAACAATGACATGGAAGAAAATGTTATGTAAACCGCTCGAAAATCTAAATTGTGCAGACAAGTATCATAATATGAAGATCTCTTTAATTGGATGAACACATATCCTCTAATCTTCTCGATTGTTTAGTTGTACTATACTATTTATATGAATAGATAACATTAACATTCTTACTTAACAAAAAAAATATTATTGAAGGGTTAATTATTGCCATACTTTTACTAAAAGGTGTAAATGATGTGAAACATGGAAATATAATGCATCTACTATGTTTATGTTTAACAATTATTAAAAGAGAATTAAAATACTTCTTTTATGAATAGATAACATTCTTACTTAACAAAAAATATTCTTGAAGGGTTAATTATTGCCATACATGCTCTTACTAAAAGGTGTAGATGACGTGAAACATGGAAATATGATGCATCTACTATGTTTAACAATTAATAGAGTATAATTTGTTTAATCATTAATGAATTATGTAATAATAGTATGTAATTTTTTTTAATTATTAATAAAAAAATTAATTTTTTAGTTGGTTAAAGTGTTATATTTTTATTGTTAATTTTTTTTTTAAATAACTGCAAATTTACTAAATATTGATTTGCAATGATATGAATATTGAAATTTAATAATTATATATTTTATTTATAATTCACATATAGATTTATAAAAAAACAAAAATAATTCAGTTATTAAATTTGTAAATTAATAATATTTTTTCAAGTTTAGAAACTTTTTTCATTTTTGGAATCTCATCTTTCACTTTTTAAATTTAATTTTACACTTTTGGATTCCATTATTACTTTCTGAATTTGCAATGAAATGAAATACATATAAATTTAATTAAATAATCCTTATATTTATGAAGGATATACGAGACACTTTCTCCTAACAAATGCTAAAAATGCTAAAAGCATCAACGATGGCCCTAAAAAGACAACAAAATGAAAGTTACAAATAACTCAAGCATAATGCATGAAAGTGAGAAATGAATTTAGAGAGTGGGGAAGGTATTTGGGCCTAACACACATAGAACATATGATATAGATGCAATGACATACATGTAAATAATGCAGAGAACGTATACAAAGTTTTGGAATTAATACACAAATTGTAAAAATGAAAGTAATGCTTGTTTGTCTTGGTTAAGGAAATTGATAGCACAAGGTGACTTATAAGAGGGTTGGGATAATGGAGGAGGGGGATTGAAATATACTATGATAAAGGTCAAATTATATATATATATATATATAAACAACCATGTTATGGAAATAATCATCTTAGATAGTGTTATAACCTTTGAGACGTTTTTGATCAGGAAACTATGTCAATGAATCCATTTTACTTTGATTGATTTTGGTTAAGTTTGTCTATCTTAAAGTAGAGTGCTTTGTTGATTTATATTAGGTCTTAATTACTATTCTTTAATACTTAGAGTTCAAGATTTGAGAGAACAATTTCCATGTTTTAGACAATTAAATCTTTTAATGAATAAAAGAAGAATTAAGAAGGACAAAACTAAATGTAAAATAATGTATCTTCTTTGATAATTATTGGTTTACTTTTCAAGTAGAAGAAATTATTATAGAATATGTATCTGAACTAAAAATATAAAATGAACAGAAATGAACAATTCTTTTCTATTCATAAGGCATAATAAATTAAGCACATGTCTTGTGAATACTCACAATATCTCTGATAAATATGTAGCTTTATTGATTTCTTTGCAGTTGTAATAGTAGTGGTTGTATTAAATATCACAATTATAGCATTAGATACATTCAAGAATGAATTAAGGACATGGAAATAACATCAAGAACATGAATCACATGAACTGAGACATAGAAATTTAGAATCACTCAAAGCCTGCAAATTTTTATTAAAGATATGGTCTTTTCCCAATGAAACAATTCTCCTTTACATCCAGTATTTATTAGAATTTTATACAAATTAGATCGTAACCAGATGTGTTTATTCGATCCTATTTCACATATATTCATATACAAAGAGATCTTTGATTCCTAAAAATATAAATATTTGAAAGACATCTATTCAAATCCCTAATTTTCTTCAACTTTCTTGATGACGCATTCAGTTAACAACTGAATGAGAAGCTTCCAAGTTTCGTTTGATGGATAGTTGAATGGCTTCATTTTTCTTTATGTGATATCTAAATAAGTGTACTTCTCATATGTAGGAGGGCTTGAAAATAATTTTTTGATTTGCCAGAGTAAATAGCAATGGTCTATGAGTAAATCTACAATAGTTTGCCCTCTCAAAGTGTCAGCCATTCCTTAGAACATTTATTCACTTTATTTGATTATGAGTAGATTATTCCTGTAACTTTCAAATGATAGAAGCTTTTGTTTATCATACCATTTTAAAGGCAATGACCCATTTTTACTAGATTTTCAAACTTGTTGGTGAATGATTCGATGTTTCTTTTCACCATTATACATTTATTTTGAGCTTGTTGTAGCAAATTTCTTTTTGTGAAAATATTTTCAGCCTCCATCACCATTGTGGCTCTATATTTTACACCTTTACTCTTTAGTACTTCTCAGGAATTAGAGTTTAGGAACTTGATATCCTTGGTAGCAACCTGAGGCCTAGTTCCTAACTCTTGGAATGCTTTCTTTATAGTTTCATCCGATTCATTTGTCAAAATGTTTTCTTCATCAATTATTTTGAAGTAATGCCAAATCTTGCCAACTTTAGGAATGATTTCATACCAGATAATGTTTTTGGATCCTATCATATATGGTTTTCCAGATAATTTATTCTGTAACTATTCAATGTTTGTTTGCATCTTTGCTTTCGGCCTCTAGTATTCCCCAATAATTTTATTTTTGTCCTTGATTTCTTCATTCCGTGTTGAAACTGTTTTCCTCAACTTTTCAATTTCATCTCCCTTCAAGTTTAGGTTTGCTAATGCTTTTGATAATCCATCTGTTGGATCTGTTGACTCTCTGGCGTTTGATGAAGAAGATCCTTTCTTCAATATTTCAATCTGCTTCTCATACATTTCTATTTGGTCTCCCATCTGCATCATATGTTTCAAAAGTTTTTCTTTTTCCTTTTATATCGCCTGTAACTCTAGAATTTGAACATGATCTATCACAGGGATATTGAGCCTTTTCTTTAGTGCTTGGATTTTTGTGTCCTTCATTTTCATCAATGCTTGTAGAGATGATGCACCTTGTGGATTAACTCCCTGATCCATTACCCATTGTTCTAATTCCTCCACTCTTATCTTCTTATTTATATTGGATAAATTTTCATTTTTAGTTGGTTTATGATCTTTTCATTTATAAATTGTAGCTTCTTTATTCCATGGGTATCTATAATCACATCTCTATTTAACATCTCTCCAATTTGTCTATGCAGATCCATCTAATCTAGTGGATGAACTACATTAAGATCAATAGATATGTTTGTAACCTTTTTTTTCTCTTTTGGTTCAAGCACTGCTATAATCAATCTACCCTTTTCATAATCCATAGTTGATAGCATTCTAGTATGAGATGTCTCTTGGTCAAATATTTTAGGAAGAATGATTTGTTTAATATTTGCACCCATATTCCTAGTAGCCATACACTGGTGAACATGATCATTATGTTTTGATTGATATATATCCAACTACTCTTTTCCACTTTAACTTTCTGCACTCTGAGGATTTGTTTATGATGACACTTGTAAAACTACAACAACTTCTCTAATCACTAGTGTTAATTCTTCTTGTGATTCTTGATCTTGATATTCATTTAGTACCTCTATCTTTTGTCTTTTTGTTGACCTTTCTTCTTCTATTTATGACATTTTTGAATTTGATATTGTAGTCTTTCTTTTGTATATCTTCTCAAATTGTTGAGGCATCTCTGTTACTGGAGACTTTGAAGGTTGCTCTGGAAATTTTCCATGAATTTGCAAAATACTCTGCACATCTTCCTAGTTGTTCCAGTTTTACAGTAGTTCCAATTGTGATTTTTATTGATGCTGATAAGGAACTTGTCCATGTGCAATATTTTTTGAACAAATTACAACATGGGGATCATATATCCATATTTATCCTTTCTAGAAACCCATGTTCTGGACGAGTTTTTCTACTACCTACAACACTAAAACAAATTCATCAAATGTTTGTTAAAATTCAGGGAACATTTTGTTAAAGGTTCATCAAATGTTTGTTAAAATTCAGGGAACATTTTGTTAAAGGTTCATCAAATGTTTGTTAAAACCCATTGAAATTCATCAACCCATTTGATGAATTTGTTAAGGGTTGATGAATTTCCATTGATCATGTGTGTGTGTGTGGGGGGGGGGGGATTGAATGAGGATTGTCCATCTTGATCCTTAATCACACGATCAATCTGCAACACAACAATTTTTATTAGAAAAACTCGATAATATAAAGTTAAGATTGTATATAAAGAAAACTTTATAAAAATTAAATTATATTTAAAATTCCTACGATATTTTAAAACTAAGCTTGCTTTTAAGATCTAAATGTTATGAAAAATTTAAACCATGTTACAACATTTGGCTCCAATTGAGGATGGCGTGTCCTTGTGAGGCACTAAAGAGATGAAAACCATGTGCCTTTATTGGGTTATGGAGTCATTATTCTGGAAGAAAAATAATTCAACACTTGTTGTGAAAAGCACTACAACCCTCCATTTTTCTTATTTTGATCTTGCATAGCCTTTGGAAAATGGCCCCCCTCATCTTTTGGACTTAAGAAGAATTTTCATGATCTCTCTCTGTAACTTAGTTCCTCAGATAAATCATGTTTCAAAAAGAAGCACTTGAGGATTTTGTTTTTTTGGCTAAGAAGATGAAATTGACCAAGTTAATATTAACTCCAATGAGAATTGAAGGAGTTAATTCAAACTCCTCTGATGTGAATCAGAGGAGTTCTTCCTTCCATCATCGATTTCTCTTTTTATCACGCAAGTTAATGATGATTCCTCTAATTTTCGGAGGAGTTAGTTTTAACTCCTCTGACTCACATCAAAGTATTTTCTCTCAATCACTTAGATGTCATTGGAAGACTTGAGAGAAAGTCCTCTGATAAACATCGAAGGAATTTCCTTTAAGTTCTATGATGTTCATCGAAGAACATGTTCTTAACTCCTCCGACCTCAACTACTTCACCAACATAGATTTAATGCTAGGGTTATTTTGGTCTATACAATCCACGAATGATAGTTTTCCATTATCTTGCCGAAGAATATAGAGTGAGAAAGGTTCCAAAATGTAGAGCGTGCAAATCTATTCCATTCATACTCGTGACTTACCCGCACCCTCCACGTAGCACCAACATCAAGCTAAGGACATATTTTCATTTTAGGGTAAGGGTTAAGGTTATTTTTTATTTTCCTCCCTGCAATTATCTCCACACCATTTCAATTAAGCACCTTTCATTTCCCCTAATCGCCTCCATGACTATGTATCTACATGATCTTTTACATCATGAGATGGTTCCCTTATCTACCCAAATCTAGAGAACAACTGCTTGGTAGGACCTCCATCAGAGCTTGTCCTCAGACTCATGACCAACACAATCATGATAAGGAAACATCTCACCCTTTTTCTTTGAAACCCTTATGTTTTTTTCCATCGCGAATATTACAACTAACTCCTCCAACTGCATCAGAGGAGTTCTTACTAACTCATTTGATGCGATCATAGGAGTTGCAGAAAACTTCCCCACATTTTCTCATTCATTCGAAGATCTTAGAGGAAAATCCTCCGATTATATCGGAGGGGTTATACTAAAATCCTCTAATATTATCAGAGGAGTTACACTTAATGTTGCCGATATCATAACGATTCGGGAGCTCAAATGTTAACTCCACCAACTCCGATCAGAGTAGTTAGAACCAACTCCTCCGATGCGATTAGAGGAGTTTTTATTAACCTCTTTGATCATATCCTTCTTAATAAGTTTCCCACTTGCATCAAAAGAGTTAACCTCTGGACCTTTGATATTTCTTTCAAAGCCTAGTATTTACCCTTTCCTTCCCAAGTTTCTACCAGGTTGCTTAAACATGCATACCATTACCTTGACCTCCTTAGAGGACGACTCTCTGTCTCATAATAGTCTGAATAAATCCTTTGGTATTTATAATCATTTAGTTTCATTGAATGGTACATTATATCCTAATATTCTCCCTAAACTTATTTTTCGTGGCAAGTTTGAACATGTCACCCCGAAAGGAAACGCCAAGAAAGGCATCCGAGGTTGAAGCCTCTGGAAGTACCCAACAATTAGAAGGAGATATAGATATTATCTGAGCCACATACAATTACACAACATGAATTTTGGAGAAGGACGAAGAGACATTGAAATGGGGAGAGATTTATCACATGTTTAAAAAATCAAATTTCTCCATCGAAAATGAAGACCTAGATGAGCTTCAAGCATTCAATAATATTAGGAGATAAGGGATCTTCAGAGTAGTATCACATCCAACAGTATTCCCTTGCACATATGTTATCTCCTGGATTTTGAAGAACACTGACATAAGCAGTAGCTACATATAGAACGCGAGAAAGGGACCCATAGCTTCTTTTAGACTAGATTCTTTGGCCAAGTGCTACCATATTGAATAAGGAAGCAAAAGGTTGGATGGAGAACTTCTCAACGAGTTTGAGTACATAGCTAAAGATTTTTTCCCCAAGTGGTATAAGGAAGACAAGCAATTTAAGTACAGACCCAAAAGTGGGTACCCCACAAGTGCCTTAAGAAGACCCTACTAGTATTTGGTAGCCATGTTGTGCATATTATACAGGGAACCCGATGCATCACAATTCCCCTTATCCTACACGCCTCTAATATATTACTACGTAGATGGAGGAACATTATTCAACTAGGAAAACATCTTGTCTGAGAACCTTACAACAACTATCTTTGTGGTTAGACAAGCCCAACCAGGGATGCTCTCGAGTTTCCACATGTCCTTGTACCTCTTGGACATCATGTGCACAAATCACAGGTACCCTAACATGGGGTGGAGTTGGTTACCATCTGACCCTACAATTCACATATATTGTAAGGTGATTTGGGAGCACAAATATCGTACAGAGTACCAAAGTATATGCGAACACTTTCTAACTCTGTTGTATGAGTTCATCTTTTGCGCCACTCCCCCATGCATGACTGACAAAGCCATAGCAATTATAAGGAGGATCGGGGGCTGGTACCTCACGGAGCATGACACTTACATAAGAATATATGGTGCGATGAAACCAACACACTTACTTCCATGGTTCATTCCTGACAAGCTTTTTCTCCAAGAAGTAGCATATCAAACCATTATACATGGAGTTGGAGGAATGTTGTATATATTGAAGAAAGAAATTTGCCCCCCGCTACCTCTATATGTTGGCGACTATTTCTTTGAAAATACTAAACAAGCCCAAGAAAAAGTAAATACCATGCTTTCTTATCACTTTGGGGAAGAGCAATTAAGGAGACATGATCCTAAGGGTATTGGAAGGAAGCGTTTCAACAATATCATATTGCCTTATGAGTATGCTACAGATATTTTGGAATAAGAAGAGGTACACCAAAATTCCAGGACATATGATGAAGTTATTTTCAATAGGCATGGCTAGCTAAAGGGAAGAATTACAGATGAAGAAAAAGCAAGAGAAGAAGCCATGAAAGAGGCTGAACAAGAAGAAGTTGGGAACCTTTCCCCTATTTCCATCTCAACACACTTGGGATCTATAGAGGAAGAAGAAGGGTTACCATCAGAGAAAAAGAGGAGGGACAAATGAAAAGATTTAAAAAAGAAAAATGACATGAGAAAGAAGAAATGAAAGATTGAGGATGACAAAGTTAGAGCTAAAAATGAATCTAAAGAAAAATCCACAACATAACAAGAAATTAAGCACAAGAAATGAGAAATAGTGGAGAAAGAAGAGAAAGCAGAAAAATAAGTAGAAAACAAAGCTGATGAAGAAGAAAGAAAAAATAAAAACACATAGTACAGAAGGGACACCACACATCCCATGGAGGTGGAAATCCCAAGAACATCTACTACAGGTATAGATTTAGATTTGATAGACTACAATTTAGGACTCAATATTTGGGAGCCATTTCATCCAAGCGATGTATTGGATATAAGGTGATTCACTTATGACAATGTGACCGGTAGGATCGTGCAGGAACCGATAAACAAAGTGTCGATAACTGAAGGAGCCCCTATCTAAGTTGTTACCCATGTTCCAGTCACATGAGATGTCATAGAATACCCTGTTGCCATAGCTAAGGTCGACTCTGTATTTATGAACTCCAACATATACAACATACAAAGGTTATGCCAACAAAATGAAGAAAAGGATTCAAGGATCAGAGAACTCGAGGAAAGACTTCAGTAGGCAAAGATTGATGAGAGGAGCCTCCAAAGATTCAAAATCAGTGCTGAAAAGGTCAGAAACGAGTTGGAAGGAGCATACGCCCATATGCACCTCTTCCAATATGCGGTTGCAATAGTCATTGAGAAAAATAATCAGGTACAGATGAAGCTGTCACAATACAAAACCATCCGCAAAGGCATATCAGACATAGACAGATGGATATAAGAGAATATAGGTGCACCACCTGAGCTTTACCGACCATCAAAAGAGGAGAGAAATATACACTTATATGCATTGGATAATTTCCAGTAGATAGGACCAAAAGATAAGTCACCAAATCCATGGAAATATGCTTGAGGATCCATAAAGATGCTCATGAATTAATCAGAAACAACCGGCTCCCAAGACTAGATAAAATTGGGAAGAACTTAGTAATAGAATAACTCATGAATGTAGTACATGATTGCACCAATAGAAGGAAGGAAGTAGTTAAAGAAGCTACCTTCATCTCCACATATCTAATTGAATATCACTTTCTACAACCAAAAAATCTTCATACCATGGTAAAATATTTCATGACGATATTGGAAAAGGACATGGGCACTCTCGAGGACAATATAACTATGAACAATGCAACATTAGAACAAATGACATACAAAATGATTGAATCACTATATGCTCAACTAAAAGTTTGGAAAACCTACTCGAGGAGCATAAATCCTTAAGAAAAGGAAAGAATACCTATCTTTTGTTTCGTCCTTTTCCTAACCAATCTCAATTTCATCCCATTATGTACACTTGTCACTAGGAATGAGAAGGTGAATCATTTTTATAACTTCTCCTTCAAGAAGAAAATGAAGAGTCACATAAGAGTTACTAAAAATTTGTATAAAATAGAATAGAACCCTACTTGAATGGAAATTTGGATTTTCAAGCAATGTATAGACTCAAGAACTGATTCAAGGACTTATACTTTGTTAATGAAAAACAAGAAGCCCTCAGGGCTAGTTGTTATAGAAGGAATTATTGTGTATGAACATATATGAGCTAAGAACTACTTTTGGTGAAGATGAACACTGTTCCTATGGACTATAAGAATGCTATGTTGTTATAGACCAACTCTCATACAATTTTTGCTATTCTTCAGTTTAGAGTATTTCTTTAAATATCTTAGTGCCTTGAGATTTGTGAGTTGTTAGTATATGCATTATTGTAACCTAGACTACTCTGGTTATATTTATGTGTATACACTTTTTTCTAATCTTTCTCTTTTATCTCATCTATTTGTGTAGAAGTTGTGCGGGATTTGGTTTCATTTTACAATTCACTAGTTACTTTTGTATGCTCCTAGCTAGGATAGATTATATTAGGTTAGTAATAGGTTAGTTAGCTTTTCATATATTGTCTTCATCTACATATTTTCATTGAATTTAATTCAATTATCCACTCTCAATGGTACACCATATTGCAAACTGGTTAAAACCCAAAAAATAGTAGCAATGGCAGCAGGCCAAATTTTGAATGGGACTCCTAATCTAGAAGATGCATAGTCTAGTTGGGATCGTGTACCGGGGAGTACCCCTTGCTTTTTTTCAGGTGAATTCAAACTCGTCAAAAAAATTGACACTAGAAGGAGGGATATTTTATGGATTATATAAACAATTTACACAAGCAAAATCAGTCTTCAGGAAATTGAAGATGAACAACCATAGATTACTTTAGAAAAACTAATGGGGGAAAACAAAAACCATTGGGAAGTTATACCTCGCTGGAGGGCCCAAGCCACTCTGAATTTGGTTGGAAAACTACATGAAATGCCAAGAGAATTTGATAAATTCACACCAAAATTCGATCCAAAGAAGTCCAAGTCCCCAGAAGACCATTTAAATAATTTCTTCCTAGCCACTCACTTACTTAGTGTCCAACATGAAAATGTGGTATGTAGGATTTCTCCTTATACCTTTTCAGAGAAAAACATCTACTTGGTATTTCAACCTACCTGTCAGTTCTATAACTGAGTGTGATGATTTTGAAAGGATTTATATTATTAAATTTGGGGAAAGGATGTTAATTAAGGTTGGTTTTCATTGATGTCAACCCTTGAATAAAGTCTGGTTGCGAATTCCAGCAGCACAAAGGTTTGGGTAATGGACCCAAGGTTGTTTCATGTATAATGGTATGAGTTTTAATATATTTGAAGTAATACTATTCTATATGGATAGTACATGTCATGCCATTTCTGGTGGTATTTGGAACATCACATAACTCCTCACGGTTTGAGAATTATGGCCCTATGAAGTTGGAGGACCCTCATATGTTGGCTTGAAGCCCCAAAAGGTCAAAGAAGTCAAAGAGCTTGCAAAGAATAAATTATTATTTAAATGATAAAGTAAAGTGACAAATTCAAGAAGGATTATTTAAATAATAAAGTGAAGTGACAAAATCAAAGAAGATTATTTAAATGATAAAGTGAGGTGACAAAGTCAAGGAGGAATATTTAAATGATAAAGTAATGGAGAACTTTCTAATTATGGAAAGTGGTTAACCCTAAAAATGAGGAAAATAGGTTAAGTGGTCTATAAATGGGTTAAGTTACCTATAATAAGTTAAGTGACCTATAAATGGGTCAAGTGACCTAGAAATAGGTTAAGTGACCTAGAAATGGGTTAAGTGACCTAGAAATAGGGTTTGTGGCTAGTCCTGAAACTAGTCTAAAACAAGTGTTTCGAGTAACAATGTCATAAATTCTTCATAACCGATCCAAATTTAGTAAGACCAAAATTTTTAGTTAGAGTACAATCTATAGTAGTCTTTGTAATAGTTTCAGATCGATTCAACAAATATTGTGTGCGGGGCATGCTCTACAAGGTCGCTCTCTAGAATAAGCCAGAATTCAATGAGGTATGCCATTTTTTCTATAACTCATTTTCTGAGAGGTTACAAGTAGTGACACCTGGAGGAATTGCATAAAACACATTGAATAACATTGTGTATCAGTTTCATATCCTTATTCATTACAGGTACATAATTATGATTATTTCAAGTTAGGGTTGTTGACTAATCCAAAACTAGTCATGTGAGACTAAAGAAAAGTTTGATGAAAATTATATTCTCTTGTTGTTAAAGTTAAGGAAGGTTTGCAAGTATGTGATCATATACACTAGGTCTATTACAGAGTTACAAATCATATTTGGATGATGATATTGATGAGGGATTTTGGTTGAGGTACATGTTGGGTACATGGTTGAGACAAGTAGTTGATGAGTTGACACATACATGAGGTGTATAGTTGATGATGTTGGTACATATTGATGAGTCATAGTTGATGAGTAGTTGACACATGCTTGGTACATGGTTGAATTCACTTGTTTATGGTACAGGTTGATTACAGTTTGTTTGGTACAGTTTGGTGCATGGTTGATGCACTTGTTTATGGTACAGGTTGATGCATGATTGATGCATGGTTCAAGTTTATTGGTAAGGTTTTACAAAGGTATATATCACAGTGATAGTGTGATAGTGGTTCCATCATTATGATTCTACTTCATGGTGGTTGGACATGGCAAGGATAGGTGGTTGTAGCCACCTTCCGGTTGTAGCTAGAGAACATAGGGGGTTGTAGCCTCCTTCTGGTTGTAGCCATAGAATAGGGGAGTTGGAGATTCCTTCAGGTTGTAGCCTGAGAAGCAAGGGGGTTGGAGCCTCCTTCCATTTGCAGCTGGAAAAAAGGGAAGTTGGTGCTTCCAATGAATGTAATTCTTCAAGACATATAAGAAAAATCATTCTGTGGTTTTCTCCCACTTTGGGTTTCCACGTAAAACACTAGTGTATTGTGTATGTGCATGATTGTTCATTTGTTCATTTCTTATTTACTCTGCAATTATTGGATGATAATTCTACATTGATATAACACTTGGATTATATGGTTAAAAAAAATTAAATTTCTCTATTATTGATTCACCCCCCCTCTCAGTAATCCAACAAAGGAAAACAACTACATCTTTGCACAAAGAATTAGGATCCATCAAGATGGATAAGAAAGAAAAGTTAAAATATTTTAACCAAAGGTTTCTCAATGTATTAATCAAATTTCCCCATGATATGGCTCCAACACAATCCTTGTCAATTGAATATTATACAACAACATTAACCCCCTCCATTGAAATATTTGTAAAAAGGGATAACAAAAACACTTTAGTGCTTAACTTTGATGAAGATGAAAGAATATAAAAGGAACTCTCTCCCTATGAGCACCGCCCGTATATCGTGGAAACCAAAATGAGTGGAAAGAGACCCTTTCTATTGACCAAACCACCTAAAAAGGAACCAAAGGATATCAACAATGTGGTTAAATTGGTAAATAAAGTTTCTAACAAAGTGGTTGATATTAAAAGGAATGTAGGTGAAGGTTCATCAAAACCTCGAACTTTTGGACTATTATTTAAGAGACAAGATAGTCTGACAAAGCCATCGGAACCACCTCACATGGATTTTAACGTAGATAGCTTCAAAAATGCTAGTTTTTTATCTTATCACCAACAAAACTACCCAGAATGAAATTTCCCTCAATGGGTCAACTCCATGATATTGGTGATATATAAGTTGTTAGACCAACAAAACTTAAACTATGAAAGCCACACACAAGATCCCATTTATACTACTGAAGATATTCCCCCAGAATCTTCCATTTCTTTCTTTGACTGGTGTCTAGAATAAGATGATGAACATATTGAAGAGGTCTTTATCAAAGATACACCAGTCATCAAGGATGATTCTCCAAGAAGTTATAACTTACACAACAAAGGACCAATACCTAACACCTCTTCCTCCAAAGAATATAACATCCCTCTTAGGAAAATTACCCCTCCCCCTGCTCCTCCAAAATCAAATGAAACAACTCAAGGGATGTTGTCCCTTGGGTATGGAACTAAGCGAAGAATAACGTAGAAAAGACAGAATGCGAATTGCACGGAAGACACAGTGATTGATACTGGTTCGAAGTGAGAAGAAGAGCAGAAAAGATGGAGCGAAGTAAGAGAAATAAAGCTATTGGATGAGGAGATCTAGGATGACAGATCAGAAAGGAAGATAGGTCGTGGACAACTTAGCGAGCAGAAAAATCCACCATCGGATGCTTTGGAGCATATCACGAGAAGGAAGGAAAGACAGGCTGGTGAAGCCCTGAAAATGTGGGTCAATTTGACCTAGGGTTTTGGTATCTAGGGTTTTGACACTTAGGTTTTGGCCTAAGGCTATCGGTGAGCTATTGTAATATATAAATAAAGGTTAAGAGGACTTGGGATGGGTCGTTGTCATTGTTGTTGTTGTTATTGTTCGTTCCAATTTTGTTGTCGTTGTGAGTAACTATTGTAGTGAGAGAGAGAAGCATCGAGGAGTGAGGGAAGTCTATGTTGTAAGATCTTCATATGGGTGCGAAGATCAACCCTATAGCTGGGTGCGCAGGGAGGGAAGATAGAGAGAAAGAGAGAAGATCTGATAGCTAAGAACACAGATAAGAACTGTATGCTTTCATCTTAATATAATATAACACATAGTTCTATAGACGTAGCCCTAGGGAGAGGGTGAACCACGCACATCTTTGTGTTGTGTGTGATTGATGTTGTGTTCTCTTGTTTAAAGATACATTGTTATTGCATTATTTTGTTAGATCTGATAGATATTTGTGTGAAGTAAATCTAAGCTGGAAACTGATATCTAGATGTTGTGTTGTTCTTGTATCAGATCCACTTTGTATTCCCTTGGTTGTAGACATCCGTGTCCTGCAACCCACCATAGCTACTTTGGATGAGACTACATCTTCCTCGCAAGTGTTTTAGAAAGGGCTAGTAGTTAGGGATTGTTGGTGCACACTAGGAATTGAATCCTGGGTCTACCCTTGTGGCAACAAATGGTTGCATTATTGGGACAGGAATATTCTTGAGGGAATGTCAAGGTGGTTTCCATCGAAGACAGAGATTCAGAAGTGGATAGAAGATCAAGAAAAGGACTTCATTAAATCCCAAAACAAGAACCCTAATCTTAATACAGAGGATTGGTTGGGAAGATATATCTTTACTTATATACACGAGATTTTCTTTGGAGGAATCGATCAGAAGCTATATGAGTGGCTAGCTAGGTTAGCAGATACCCAGTTTGAGATAAGATCTAGAACCCCTGTGGTTTGAACATTGGCGCTGATCAAGAAGATAAAGAGAGTTGATAACATCGTGTCAAGAGAAGTAGATTACTGGTTTGATAGCACCATTGGAGGGTACATCACCGAGTTTGTTGTTGACAAAGTAGAGTCATATAGCCAAGTCGAGAGGTGTTTTTTTAAGGGACCCAGAGGAAAATTTTTACACTTTTTAAAGTTGAAGATCAAGATGCTATTGCATGAGAATAAAATCTTAAAGGTACAATAGTTGGTCGGATTGGAAATAGATAATGTTCAAGAACTTGGACAATGACAACGACACAAAGGCTGGACATACGCGTAGTGGGAGAGTGTTCAGGGAAGTTCCTCTTGCAAACCTGTTTAAGCAGAACTATGGGGACGAAGGTTTCTACAATGGAGAAGAGGTAGATATTACAGATGAAGAGCATTCAGAATTTGCTAGGGTAGAGGAAGGGAAAGATGAAGAACCTCGTCGGGAAGAGCCAGAAACTTCAGGAACCGTGCTGAATGTAGAAGTGAGTACTATTATTTCTCCTGTTGTTTCAGAAGAATTAAACAATCAGATTAATCAGAGTCACGAGAGACTCTAAGAAATGTCACTAGCAATCCACCACATATTCAGTCAATAAACCTAGGAAAATCTATGGCAGATGAGATGAGCTTACCCACCTTCAGAGGATATGGATCTGAAGATCCTGATCAACACTAGTTTCTATGTGAAGCTGTGTGGAGTATTAAAAATATCACCGACGAAGCCGTTAAATGAGCTTAGTTTAGTACTACCCTAAGAGATCACACACTGAGATGGTACATGAAATTTGTCCAAGGATCTACACCTAAACCATTGAATGTCATTAAGACTACGCTAATTTCTGAATTCAAGAAACCTAAGTCAGAGTCGTAGTGCATTACAGAACTAAAATAAATCAAGGAGAGAATAAATGAACCTGTGTGGGAGTTTGATCAGAGATTTAAGACCTTGACAGGCCATTTGGGTTTTCAAGCAAGCTCATTGAATTCTTATATACTTGCATTAAGTTGATTCAGGATGAAGGCGTTGCACAAGAGATACAAAATTTAATTAGACAATATGAGCTAGGAAAGATAGATCTCTTGCTGAATAGAGAAGTACACCAAGTCTCTAAAAAGAGAAGGAAAAATAAGGAACTACACCTGAATTCTCAAATTGGAGAGTATGATATTGACTATGTGGTCCTTGACTTAGGGTTGGAGGTCAATGTCATGACGAAGAAGAACTGGGCACTGATGGGAAAACCTAAGTTGATCTATTCCCCTATTAGGCTTAGGATGGCTAATCAGCAAGTTGCAATCCCCTTTGGAAGATTGGAGCATGTCCCTGTGGACATCGAGGGAGTAAAAATGTTTGAAGACTTCAAGGTGATTGAGATAGTTGATGATAGTTGTCCTTACCTTGTGCTGTTAGGAATTGATTGGGCTTTCAATAATTCCACTGTGGTTGATTTAAAGAAAAGAAGACTAACGTTTGAAGGAGATGGCCTTAGGTTCATTGCACCTTTGGATCCCGATGAAGGTAAGAGATACACATAACCCATCAGAGAAGAAGATTTCACATATGAACTAGAAAACATATACAAATTAACAGCCAGACAACATGATTACATTAATCCTACGATGGATGGTAACCTAAGATGGCGAAGTGACAACGCATGTTCATCAGATTCAGAAGAAGCACTGGAGAACTGGCAGAAAAAAATGTATGAAGTATCTATAAGGATATGTGCTATATTAACTTGAGAAGTTCGCTAGATCAACACAACAATAAGTGACTTTCCCACCTTTGATGGTCTCAATCATTTAGAAGCATTCTTTATGGACTTTGAAGAAATCGTACCAACACAACAAATACTGTTGGCAATGGATGAGACCTTGAAAAAAATCCCAACAAGATGGTGGGGGACACCCAAAAACAACATTACCGACTGGGTACAATGTCTCACTTTGATGACAACGTTATTTTTAGAGCAAGTAGAAGGTTGTGAAGTTAGGTACACAGGTTGAAGTTTTCTGAAGGATCATGTGTGAAGTTGTGAGGAAGCCTGGAGCAACATTCCTCAAGAGCAGTGGGTGGACAAATTCATCAACACACTGGACACAACCCCTATCAACTAGTATCTTCAAGCAGAACCGTGCCTCATCAGTGCAGATTGGGAAGGTATGACCCCAAACTTTGTAACTACCTTTTTGTTTGAAAGCCAATATCCTACAGTGGACCAAGCGTTATAGATTGTAAGACATAAATTATTTGAGGAGGCACCTAGACTCCCTTTGGAACAAGAAGAGGATGAATGGACCAAGGATGATTTTAAGGATGGAAATTTATTTTAAAATGTAGAAACCTTGGCGAATATTACTAATCCTTCATATGTCAACTATAAATGTTTGGTGATATTTTTGTAAAAATATTCAAATTTGTAATTATTTTATATAGTTTTTATAATTTTTTGGCGATTTTTAAGGTAAAATAATTTTATCCTATAGAATTTGGGCGAATTATTTTTAAAATAGCGAATCTCGTTTTTGGAAAAACCATGGAAAATTAGCCCATGAGCGAAATTTAGCCCCTAAAATCATCCGTGGAATGGACTGTGCCTCTGCAGAAACTACAAGGCCATTACAATATCAATGTTGACGAAGAAAATGATCCTAGGAAGGTGAACATCGTCAAAACATAAGGCCAAAGAGACATAGAAGGACCAGGAATTGAGCTACCTTTCATTAGACAACCAATTAAAATAAAAAAAGTCAATATTGGAATAGAGAAAACACCGAAGCTTGAAAATGTTGGAGATTATTGGGATGCTGCCACAATTGACAAGATCACAAAGTTACTGCATGAATATCAGGACTTGTTTCCAACCAAGTTCACTGATATGAAGGGAATTAAAGGGCCCATGGGAGAGATAAGGATCCCTTTGAAACCATATGCAAGGCCATTTAAACAGAGACCCTACAGATTGAACCCTAAATATAAGGAGAAAGTGAAGATTGAACTCGACAGAATGTTGGAGGTAGGAATCATAGAACCTGTTGAAGAGTCAGAATGTATTAGCCCTATGGTGGTGCAAGATAAAAATACTAGAGATATTAGGATCTGTGTAGATCTCAGGAAGTTGAATGATTCTTGTTTCCATGACCCATTCCCTACACCATTTACTGACGAAGTGTTAGATAATGTAGGAGGATATGAGGTATATTCTTTTACAGATGGATTTTTAGGATACCATCAGATCCAGATTGCTAAGGAAGATCGCCATAAGACCACATTTGCATTAGAATGGGGATCCTACCAGTATACAATGATGCCATTTGGATTGAAGAATGCCCCATCCATCTTTTCCAGGGTAGTGGTCGAAGCGTTCAAGGAGTTTTTACATAAATTTCTAGAAGCATATTTTGATGATTGGACTGTTTTTAGCTTATTAAAAAATCATATTGAATGTTTAAGACTAATGTTTGATAAGTATAGGCAGTGTCAGATTGCCTTGAACCTAAATAAGTGCATCTTCTTTTCACCCTTTGGAGTGATGTTAGGTCATATTGTGTGTAATCAGGGACAACTAGTAGACCCATCTAAGATTGCTATTATAGTTGATCTTCCCCCTCCTACTTCAGTCAAACAGTCGCGCACTGCACTGGGACACACTGGATACTACAGGAAGTTCATTATGTTGATTAAGGTTGGTTGTCATTGATGTCAACCCTTGAAGAAAGCCCCGTAGAACAAAGGTTTAGGTAATGGAACCAATATTGTTTGATGTAAATATGACTCATTATTGTTTTGTCATGGTTGATAAGAAGTAAATATGGATGAACTCCAAAGTGGTCCCCTTCTGGTGAAAGCCCTCACGGGAAGACACTTTGTGGAGTAAGAGAACCCATGCTTAACTGTGGAATAATGAGATGAAGGAAAGTGAATTTGTTAGGGAAAATATCCTATATGGATAGTACTTTTCATGTCATTTCTGGTGGTATGTGGAACGTCACATAATTCCTCACGGTTAGAGAATTATGGCCATGAGAAGTTGGAGACCCCAGGTTTGGGTAATGGACCCAAGTTTGTTTGATGGGTAACAGTATGAGTTATGATATATTTTCAGATAATACTATTCTATATGGATAGTACATGTCATTCCATTTCTGGTGGTATGTAGAACGTCACATAAATCCTCACGGTTTGAGAGTTATGGCCTTATGAAGTTGGAGGACTCTCATATGTCATCTAGAAGCCCCAAAAGGTCAAAGTAGTCAAAGTGGTTTAAGAGATTTTAAAAGGTAAATAATAAAGTGAAGTGATGAGTGTATTATAATTCAAAGTGAATACAAAATAAATTATTTCAATAATAAATTTAATGGAGAAATTAGAAGTGGACCCAACCCTAAAATAAGGAAAGTGGACCAAGTGACCTAGAATATGTTTTTAAGGAAGCTACTTGGAGAGTATAAATAAGAGGCAAGGCTCTCTCATTTGAATCACACTTTAGAATATTGTATATCTATATGTGTTTGAGGTAACCAAGGATATCTAAACCATACTTATTAGTGAAGGTGAAGAAAATAAGGCCGAAATGCAAGGAAGGATAAATTCTTTTGATGGTGATTTCTAAGGTATGTTATTTATAGGTCATCTCACCATTTTAACTATAAATTTGTTTCTATAATGATTCAGACCGTGAAATTTCTATGAAAGTGAGAAAACATATCCAAGTATCTGTGGTAAAAAATTCAGCTTGTGGGTCTTTGTATTTTGGGAGTTACACTCTGTGGAAAATAGGGTTTGTGGCCAGTCCTGAAACTAGTCAAAATCAGGTGTTTCGGGTAAAAACGTCATAAATTATTCATAACAGATCCAACTTCAGTGAGACTAAATGTGTTGGTTAGGGTATAGTCTTTAGTATGTTTTTTAATCATTTTATATCCATTCATAAAATATTTTGTGCGGGGCATTCTCTACAAGGTTTCTCTCTAGAATAAGCCATAATTCAACAAGGTATGCCATTTTTGCTATAAATCCTTTTTTGAGAGGTTAAAAGTAGTGAAACTTGGAGGAATTGCATAAAAAATATCGAATAACATTGTGTATCATTTTCATATCTTTATACATTACAGGTTAAAAGTTATGATCAGTTCAAGTTAGGGTTGTTGATTAATCCAGAACTAGGCATGTGAGACTAAAGAAAAGTTTGATGAAAATGCTAGTCTCTTGTTTTTAAAGTTAAGGAAGGTTTGCAGGAATGTGATCATATACACCAGGTCTATTACATAGCTACAAATCATATTTGGATGATGAAATTGATGAGGGATTTTGGTTGTGGTACATGTTGAGTACATGGTTGAGACAAGTAGTTGATGAGTTGGTGCACATACATGAGGTGTATAGTTGATGATGTTGGTACATATTGATGAGTCATAGTTGATGAGTAGCTGACACATGATTGGTACATACTTGGTACATGGTTGGATGCACTTGTTTATGGTACAGGTTGATTATAGGTTGGTGCATGGTTGATGCACTTGTTTATGGTATAGGTTGATTACAGGTTGAGGTACAGGTTGATGCATGGTTTAGATTTATTGGTACAGGTTTACATTAGTATATCTCACAGTGATAGTGTGACAATGGTTCCATCATTCTACTTCTACTTCAGGGTGGCAGGACGGGGCAAGGACAGGTGGTTGTAGCCGGAGAACATTGGGGGTTGTAGCTTCCTTCTGGTTGTAGCCAGAGAATTGGGGAGTTGGAGAGTCCTTTAGGTTGTAGCCTGAGAAAGTAGGGGGTTGGAGACTCCTTCCAGTTGCAACTGAAAAACAAAGGAAGTTGGTGCTTCCAATGAATGTAATTCTTCAAGACATATAAGAAAAAACATTCTGTGGTTTTCTCCTGATTTGGGTTTCCACGTATAACACTGGTGTATTGTGTATGTGTGTGATTGTTTATTTCTTACTGCTGATTATTGGATAATAATTCTACATTGATATAAAATTTGAATAAAAAGTATTATAATTATGCTATTACTGATTCACCCCACCTCTTAGTAATCCAACAATGGGTATCAGAGCAGGTTCCTTCAGAAATCAGTTTAACCACTGAAAGGTAGATCATGGAGAGTACCAACTCATATAAAAATGGAATACCACAGTTTGATGGACAAAAGTGTGTTTTTTGGAGCATAAGGATGAAGAGATATATACAGGCACATGGATTTCAAGTTTGGCAATCAATTGTAGATGGATACGCAACACCAGCAGTTCCACCAACAAATGACAAAGCAGTGAAACTCGATGAGAATAATTTGAAATCCATAAATGCACTTTTGAATGGTCTCAGTGATACGGTATTCACCAAAGTTGCACATTGTAAATATGCTAAAGAGATTTGGGACAAGCTTCGAAATATTTATGAAGGAGATTCAAAAGTCAAAGAAGCAAAGCGTTAAACTTACAGAGGTCAGTTCAAACAACTAAAAATGAAGGAAGATGAAGATATCACAGCCTACTTCTTACGAGTCGATGAAACAGTGAATGCAATCATAGGATTGAGAGAAGAAATCAAAGAATCTGTAATTGTTCAAAAGGTACTAAGATCTCTTCCTATGAGATTCAACCCTAAGATATCAAAACTATAATAAAGATCGGATATAAACTCAATAAGCATGGACGAACTACATGGAATCTTCACAACATATGAGATGAGAACTAAACATGAAAATCTAGATGTAAAAGAAGCAACCTTCAGAGCATCCAAACGATCAAAGCAAAAGAAAAAGGAACAAGAAGAATATAGAAGCATCAACGACGTCTTGAAAGATGATGAAGAAGTGGCCAACTTCATCAAAAGACTGAACAAGGGAACCAATGGTAGGTACAGAGGTAAGATTCCTTTAATTTGTTTTAATTGTGATGGTATTGGTCATTTTGATAACAAATGTCCTCGAAAGAAAAAGAGAAATGATGAAGGTTACTCAAAAGGCAGACAAACATATAAAGGTAAAATAACTACAAAGAAAGTTTTCAAGAAAAACTTTTGCACCAAAGAAGACATCTTATCATCAGATGAAGATGAAGTCAGTGACAGTGAAACAGGGAGAGTTCCATTCATGGCAATAGAAGACTTTGATAAAGAAGACTCCGAAGAAGAATATGAAGAATCATATGAAGAAGAAATTCAAGAGGCAGAAGTTGACTCCCGAGAAGAATTAATGAGTGCCATAGAAGTTATCAGAAGAGAAAATAAGAAAAACAAGAAACTACAAGTAGAACTAGATAAGAAAAAAGACACTCAAGAACTAGAACAAATGATCAAAAAATTGAAGGTTCAAATAGAAGAAGATAAAATAATTGAAGAAGCACTCAAAGAACAGCTAGAAGGAAAGGAGAGGATCATTGGAAACCCGGAAGCAAAGATTGTCACACTAAGAAAGGATATTCAAAAGAAAAATATGCAGAATAGCTCAAAAGTTTTGGATGACATTATCAACAGTAAAAAATCTTATCTTGACAAGTCTGGACTTGGATACAATCAGACAGAAAATAGATCAAGCTCCAAAACAACAGAGCAAGAAACAAATCCAAAAGGTTATGCAGAAACAATCAAAGGGAATAAAAAGATATACAAGGAAGATTACATGGACACTCCTCCACCGAGAAGATTCAGATTTTAGAATCAACAACAGATAGACAGGCCTCAAGAAGAAGAAGGATTTATAAGAGCACCTCCTTTCATAATATATTCAACTACCAGGTATCAAACTATATTTTTTGGTTTATGCTATGCATGTAATAATTTTGGACATAAAGTTGTAAATTGCAGAGCTAACAACAGAAACAATAACTACTTTGAGAGCCATACATAAAGGGGTTATTCAAGAAGACCTAGTGAAACACAGAGAAGAAATTACAACAAGTTTGAATCTTTGAGCACTAAAGTGGAATGTTACAAATGTAACAATTTTGGACACATGGACAAAATTGCAGAATGACAATCCCTCCTAAAGAACCTCAACAGAGTCACAAACAAGAACCTTAGAAAATGACATGGATAAGAAAGCAAGATCAGTATAGCAATGAAGAATGCATAGTCGCTCTACAAGCTAAACAGAAGAAACGTGGTTGGTATGTTGACAGTGGATGTTCAAAA
>ML781765.1:578408-616061 GCA_009831015.1 Picea engelmannii
TTTCTGAATGGGGAACTTGAAGAAGAAGTCTACATTGAACAACTAGAAGGATTTCAGTTGTCAGAGAACAAAGACTATCTATGTAAATTAAAGAAGGCCTTGTATGGTCTAAAATAGGCTCCTAGAGCATGGTACTCCAGACTAAATAAGTATCTATAGAAGGCATGGTTTAGAAAAGGAAGTGCAGACAACAACCTCTACATCAAGGTAAGCCAAGGTAATATTTTACTAATTGAAGTTTATGTTGATGATATTATTTTTGGTAGTGATGATGACAGGTTAAGCCAAAAATTTGCAAAATACATGCAAAATGAATTTGAAATGTCGTTACTTGGAGAACTATCCTTCTTTCTGGGACTTCAGATACGTCAAAGAAACCAATGAATTTTTATTTCTCAAACCAAGTATATCAGAGAAATGCTAAAGAGATTCGGAATGGAAGATTGCAAACCATTTATCACTCCCATGCAAACCAGTTGTAAGTTGAGCAAAGATGATGATTCAAAGTCTACAGATCAAAGGCAGTATAGGTCAATGATTGGAAGCCTACTATATGTGACATCATCCATACTAGATGTAATGCAGGCAGTTGGACAGGTGGCATGATTTCAAGCACCACCAAAGGAATCACATGTATTAGCAGTAAAGAGGATCTTCAGATATCTCAAAGGAACAGAAGAGTTTGGATTATGGTATCCAAAAGGAAAAGATCTATCACTTATTGCCTACACAGATGCAGATTGGGCAGGTTGTATTGATGATCGACGAAGCACCAGTGGAGCAGCGTTCTACTTAGGTGAGTGTTTGGTATCATGGCTAAGCAAGAAACAATCATCAGTATCTCTATCTACAACCGAGGCAGAGTATATTGCAGCAACAACATGTTGTACACAGGTTCTTTGGATGAAACAAACCTTGACAGATATACAGGTTGAGTATGATGAGCCCATTCCAATATATTGTGATAATACAAGTGCCATCAATATCTCAAAAAAACCAGTGATGCACTCCAAGACGAAGCACATTCCAATCAAGTATCACTTTCTACGGGAACAGGTTGCAGAAAATAACTTCAGAGTTGAGTATGTGGGCACAAAAGAATAAGTGGTAGAGCTCTTTACAAAACCACTTCCATGGGAATCCTTTGAATATCTTCACCAAAGACTGGGAGTTATTTCTACTCCAAAAATGAATTCTTTTTGAATGCTTATCTTATATGTCTTAGATGTACACGAGGAAGCACCATAAGAGGACAGTCTGTCAGGGGGAGCAACCCCAGATAGAAATATACCTTTGCCATTGATGACAAAGGGGGAGAGATTTATCAGATGCAGAGGACAGAGGCATGGTTCTAGGGGGAGAAAATTTATCAGATGTAGAGGATAGAGGCATGGTTCCAGGGGGATCATATTTATCAGATGTAGAGGACAAATGCATGGTTCTAGGGGGAGCATGAGTGATATGATTTCATTATTACATCAGAGTGTTTCTATCAATGCCAAAGGGGGAGATTGTTGATTAAGGTTGGTTGGCATTGATGTCAACCCTTGAAGAAAGCCCCGTAGCACAAATGTTTAGGTAATGGACCCAATATTGTTTGATTTAAATATGACTCATTATTGTTTTTTCATGGTTGATAAGAAGTAAATATGGATGAACTCCAAAGTGGTCCCCTTATGGTGAAAGCCCTCACGGGAAGACACTTTGTGGAGTAAGAGAACCCATGCTTAATTGTGGAATAATGAGATGAAGGAAAGTGAATTTGTCAGGGAAACTATCCTATATGGATAGTGTTTGTCATGCTATTTCTGGTGGTATGTGGAACATCACATAATTCCTCACGGTTAAAGAGTTATGGCCATGAGAAGTTGGAGACCCCAGGTTTAAGTAATGGACCCAATTTTGTTTGATGGGTAACGATATGAGTTATGATATATTTTCAAATAACACTATTCTATCTGGATAGTACATGTCATGCCATTTCTGGTGGTATGTAGAACGTCACATAACTCCTCACGGTTTGAGAGTTATGGCCTTACGAAGTTGGAGGACCCTCATATGTCATCTAGAAGCCCCAAAAGGTCAAAGTAGTCAAAGTGGTTTAAGAGATTTTAAAAGGTAAATAATAAAGTGAAGTGATGAGTGTATTATAATTAAAAGTGAATACAAAATAAATTATTTCAATCATAAATTTAATGGAGAAATTAGAATTGGACCCAACCCTAAAATAAGGAAAGTGGGCCAAGTGACCTAGAAGATGTTTTTAAGGAAGCTACTTGGAGAGTATAAATAAGAGGTAAGTCTCTCTCATTTGAATCACACTTGAGAATATTGAATGTATATATGTGTCTGAGGTAACCAAGGATATCTAAACCAAAATTCTGAGTGAAGGTGAAGAAAAGAAGACCAAAATGCAAGGAAGGATAAATTCTTTTGATGGTGCTTTCTAAGGTATGTTATTTACAGGTCATCTCACCATTTTCGCTATAAATTTTTTTCTATAATGATTCATACCGTGCAATTGATATTTAGGTGATAAAAAATATCCATGTATCTATGGTAAAAAATTGAGCTAGTGGGTCTTTTTATTGTGGGAGTTACACTTTGTGGAAAATAGGGTTTGTGGCCAGTCCTGAAACTAGTCAAAATCGGGTGTTTCCGGTAAGAACATCATAACTTATTCATAACAGATCCAAATTCAGTGAGGAAAAATGTTTTGGTTAGGGTACCATATGTAGTATTCTTTGCAATGGTTTTAGATCAATTCATCAAATATTTTGTCCTGGGAACTCTCTACAAGGTCTCTCTCTAGAATAAGCCAAAATTCAACAAGGTATGTCATTTTTGCTATAACTCCTTTTCTGAGAGGTTACAAGTAGTGACACTTGGAGGAATTGCATAAAACACACCGAAGAAAATTGTGTATCATTTTTAGATATTTATACATTACAGGTTCAAAGTTATGATTACTTCAAGTTAGGGTTGTTGACTAATCCAAAACTAGGCATGTGAGACGAAAGAAAAGTTTGATGAAAATGCTAGTCTCTTGTTTTTAAAGTTAAGGAAGGTTTGTAGGAATGTGATCATATACACCAAGTCTATTATAGAGCTATAAATCAGATTTGGATGATGAAATTGATGAGGGATTTTGGTTGTGGTACATGTTGAGTACATGGTTGAGACAAGTAGTTGATGAGTTGGCGCACATACATGAGGTGTATAGTTGATGATGTCGGTACATATTGATGAGTAGTTTACACATGATTGGTACATACTTGGTACATGGTTGGATGCACTTTTTTGTGGTACAGGTTGATTACAGGTTGGTGCATGGTTTATACACTTGTTTATGGTATAGATTGATTATAGGTTGAGGTACAGGTTGATGCATGGTTGATGCATGGTTCATATTTATTGGTACAAGTTTACAGCATTATATCTCACAGTGATAGTGTGACAGTGGTTCCATCATTCTAATTCTACTTCAGGGTAGTAGGATGGGGCAAGGACAGGTGGTTGTAGCCGGAGAACATTGGGGGTTGTAGCTTCCTTCTGGTTGTAGCCAGAGAATTGGGGAGTTGGAGCTTCCCTTAGGTTGCAGCTTGAGAAATTAGGGGGTTGGATGCTCCTTCCAATTGCAACTTAAAAACAAAGGATACTGCATGAAGTTCATTATGTTGATTAAGGTTGGTTGTCATTGATGTCAACGCTTGAAGAAAGCCCCGTAGCACAAAGCTTTAGATAATGGAACCAATATTGTTTGATGTAAATATGACTCATTATTGTTTTGTCATGGTTGATAAGAAGTAAATATGGATGAACTCCAAAGTGGTCCCCTTATGGTGAAATCCCTCACAAGAAGACGCTTTGTGGATCAAGAGAACCCATGCTTAATTATGGAATAATGAGATGAAGGAAAGTGAATTTGTCAGGGAAAATATCCTATATGGATAGTGCTTATCATTTCGTTTCCTGTGGTATGTGGAACATCACATAATTCCTCACGGTTAGAGAGTTATGGCCATGAGAAGTTGGAGACCCCAGGTTTGGGTAATGGACCCAAGTTTGTTTGATGGGTAATGGTATGTGTTATGATATATTTTTAAATAATACTATTCTATATGGAGAGTACATGTCATGCCATTTCTAGTGGTATGTAGAACGCCACATAACTCCTCACGGTTTGAGAGTTATGGCCTTACGAAGTTGGAGGACCCTCATATGTCATCTAGAAACCCCAAAATGTCAAAGTAGTCAAAGTGGTTTAAGAGATTTTAAAAGGTAAATAATAAAGTGAAGTGATGAATTTATTATAATTCAAAGTGAATACAAAATAAATTATTTCAATAATAAATTTAATGGAGAAAGTAGAAGTGGACCCAACCCTAAAATAAGGAAAGTGGGCCAAGTGACCTAGAAGATGTTTTTAAGGAAGCTACTTGGAGAGTATAAATAAGAGGCAAGTGATCCAGATGGATATCGGTGGCCACCCACCTTTTCCAACTGGCTCAAAACAACTTTCTGACATTTTTGGCAATTTACTATTTTTAGCAGTTTTTACTTTCGGGGCCATTTTGAGGGCCTAAATGAAGGTTTTTCGGTATCGAGCTCCTCAATGATAGTTGAAAGCATGATTGAGCCCAAAAAATGAATCTCCTCGATGATACATTTCCAACGGGCTATCACACACCTAAAACAGAGATCGTATACAAAAGTTACGACCCCGGGAAGTTGATGTACTAGCTTACCCAAATGGGGCCCACATGACTTTTGGCGCTTCATCTCCTAGGGTTAGGTTTTTGGATGTCTATGGTTTTTGGAATTCTTGCTTATTGTAAAAATAACTTCACAGCCTCATTGTAACCTTCTTCTTGCAAATGCGCACTACTGTCACTTCTCTTCTCAAAGATAAGCCGCCACCATTCCAACAAGCTTGTTTCCGCTGCATTTTACAGTTTCAACTTATTTCGTTATTGAATAGAAAACCAGTTTTACTGTATCTCTTATATTTTGTGTTAAGCACCTATTAATAATCTATATTCATTTCATTCTGCTCATAAAATCTGGATCAGTGGTATCAGAGCGGTCTGCTCCTTGTCGTCTTAATGCATGTCCCCAACGAGGTCGGAGTACAAAGAGTTGGGTCTCAAGCTTGTTTCTCTTGAGGACAGAAGCTCTCGCACACCCAAGCGACCTCCCATGGCAGGAGAAAATAAAAATGATGAGACATGAGATCCTTTCAAACTATTGATTGAGGAATCCCTCACGCAACAAAGGAATGAGATGATGGATAGTTTCACGCAAATCCTTCGACGACTACCAACAGGCGATGCATCTTCTTCGAAAGGAGGCACCGCCCCCTTCAAGGTACAAATAAACTTTGATATTCCTATATTTGAAGGTCAGATAGACGCAGATGCTATAGACAAGTGGTTGAATCTACTAGAAGGGTATTTTTCTATTCATAAATTTTCGAATAGGGAAAATATTACTTTTGCGCTCCTCAAAGCCGTTCCCCATGTCAAAGACTGGTGGGAAACATTCTGTGAGAAAAAGGAAATAGAGGAAACCTCATTGTTTTCAGTCATGGCCACCTGGGAATCCTTCAGGGATGATATTAAGGAAAAATACTACCCTGTCAGAAGTTATGACGACCTGTATACCAAATGGACCACACTGTGGCAAGAAAGAGACCAAGCAGTGCCAGATTTCACAAATATCTTCCATACCTTGCACACCAAGTTGTGTATCAAAGATTTGGAGCAATATCTGGTGCTCAATTATCGCGGTGCTCTGCTAAATACATCCAGACCGAAATGGAATTTCTAGACATCTCATCCTTGGGCACAGCCTACCGATATGCCGTCAAAATCAAGAAAAAGCTCAAACAAAAGACGCGACAATTTGGGCCTGGGAACCCCTCACAACAAAAGCCAGGAAAGAGTGGCCCCAACCCACCGAACAAAGGACAGAGAAAAGATGGATAGTATCAAGACAACCAGTACAAGCCGTAAGCAAAGAAGGACACCAGAAAGACAAAGAAAGATACCGGGAAGTGGTGCGACTTTCATAAGAGCCCTTGGCATAACACTGTTGACTTCCGCTCAAAGTAGTCGCTGGTGGCCGAAGTGAAAGCCTCTTAATCAGATGCAGATTCTGACTCTGAGACAGAACTAGAAAGGGAAAGATGGTTCATTGATGCAGAACCTAGTGCCACCGTTGCTACCACCAAGCTCCAGCCTGGTGAACCAAACGAGCCAGAAGAAGGAGAGTGCCTCTTCCATTCACAGATGTGGGTAAAAGGAACCCCGCTGCACTTCATCGTTGATAGCGGTAGCCAGAAGAACCTCATCTTAGCAGAGGTTGTCAAGTGGCTGGCCCTTCCAACAACGCCGCACCCACAACCATACACCATTGGATGGCTCCGCCAAGGAAGCGGTCTTCATGTCAGCCAACAGTGTCGACTGTCATACGACATCAAGCCGTTCAAAGACGAGGTATTGTGTGATGTTGCTCCTCTTGAAGTTTGTGATGTTCTTTTGGGCCAACCTTATTTATGGAAATGTCATGTTGTATATGAGTCTAGGCCTTGTAGTGTTATTATTACTTTGAATAGGAAATTGTACAGGATACCCGAGGCAGTCCCACCTAGTGCTATTTCCTTCATCTCTGCTAAGCAATGCAGGAAGGTCATCTCGCAGATGGGGAAGTTTGTCTTCTTTGCGATTCGCTCTCAGAATAAGAGAAAAATCGCAGCCACATCTAGGGTCTCTGCGGCCAACCTCTCCACATGACATAAGCAAGTAGATAAGGTCATGGAAGAATACTCAGATATCTTCTCCTCACCTACAGGGGTACCTCTGCACTGCCAGGTCAAGCACCCCATCGATCTGACCCCCAACACATCGCTGCCCAATGGGCTAGTCTATTGTCGCTCTTTGTTAGAGAATGAGGAGATCAAGCGACAGATCAAAGAACTGCTCCACAAGGGGCACATCTGCCCCAGATCATCACCTTGCGGGAGCCCAATCATGTTGGTACAGAAGAAAGATGGAACCTAGTGACTCTATATTGATTACCGGGCTCTGAATAAAATCACTGTCAGAAACCGGTACTCGATTCCCCGAATCGATGACCTCCTTGATCAACTCACGGGGGCCAAATACTTCAATAAAATTTATCTAAAGTCTAGCTACCACTAGGTCCCGATAGAACAGACAGATGTATGGAAGACCACCTTCAAGTCAAAGGAAGGACTTTTTGAATGGTTGGTCATGCCTTTTGGTTTGACAAATTCTCCAACCACTTTCACGAGGATGATGGACGATATCCTGCGACCATTCACCAATACTTTTGTAGTGGTGTATCTGGATGACATTCTAATTTATAGCAAGACTTGGGCCGAACACTTGCAACATATTTAGAAGGTTTTGCACACCATGCGACAACACAAGCTATACACCAACCTGGAAAAATGCTCCTTCGGCATGGACATGGTCCATTACCTGGGCTACATCATTGATCAGCATGGCGTACATGTGGATCGAGCCAAGATCCAAGTCATCCGTGACTAGCCAGCCCCAACAACACTCACTGATCTTTGGAGCTTCTTGGGACTTGCTAATTTCTACCACAGGTTTGTGTTGGGTTTTTTCCATATTGCATGGGCCCTCAGCCAAATAAACAGGGGTGGTGGTAAGGCGAAATTTGCATGGGTTCGGTCCCAACAACAAGTGTTCGATGATTTGAAGCAGCGCTTGTGCTCAACCCCAGTACTTTCACTACCGGACCTACAACATCCCTTTGAGATCGAGACAGATACTTCAAACTATGCTGTGGGTGTCATTCTCACTCAGCACGACCACCCCGTGGCCTATCATAGTGAGACACTGTCCGATACTGTCTGTAAGTACCCTACTTACGATAAAGAAATGTACTCCATTGTGCAAGCATGCCGCCAGTGGAGACATTACATTCTTGGGAAGGAGACAGTCATCCACACCGATCATAAGCCACTGCAGTTCATGCAGACACAGGGAAAACTGCAGAATGACCGCCATCAAAAGTGGTCCACATACTTGTAACAATTCCACCTCAACATCAAGTATAAAACAAGAAGAACTAATCGTCATTGATTGCCTCAGCAGACCGCCAGTCGCGGCACTCACCACGGTGCTAGAATCTTGCGGCCATGAGACATATGGATGGCCCCAACTCTATGAGACAGACCCTCACTTTGCCACCACCTACCAAATGTTGGGTGCAAATGCAGTTGTCGATAATTTCCATATTCAGGATGGGTTGTTGTGTCGTCTGGGCCATATCTGTGTTCCATTAAGTGAGTGAGCGAAGCTGATCTGGGAAGCCCACTATAGTCGGGTGGCAGGACACTTCGGCGTTGAAAAGACAGTGGCGATGCTATAGAAACATTTCTACTGGCCGAAACTTCGACAGGAGGTCAGCAAGTATATCAGGTCCTGCACTGCCTACACTATTGCCAAACTGACCACTAAGAAACAGGGCCTATACACCCCTCTTCCTACTCCTGACAGGCCATGGGAATCCATCTCAATGGACTACATGTCAGGCCTCCCATCCACCAAGTGGGGAAATGACTGTGTTTTTGTGGTTGTTGATCGCTTTTCTAAGATGGCGATTTTGGTTGCCTGCAAGAAGAGTATCACAGCAGAGGCCACTGCCAAGGTCTTCTTTGAACGAGTTTGGGAACATTTTGGAATCCCACAAACTATTGTATCATATCGGGATAGTTGATTTCTCAGCACATTCTAGTCGAGCCTCTGGTCACTACTAGACACCAAGCTCACCAAATCCACGACCTTCCACCCCTAGACAGATGGCCAAACCGAGGTTGTAAATCGAATGATTGTGCATATCCTTCGCATGTATAATTCAAAGAACCCTCACACATGGGATGAGAGTCTTCCCTATGTCCAGCATAGCTACTACTGAGCCTTGCATAGCTCAACCGTCCACAACCCCTTTCAAGTGGGGTTGGGATTCCAACCATTGGGTCCCATAGATGTTGCACTTCCCCTTGCGATCACCTCGGTTGACTGATCTCTTGCTCCAACTGAAGCTGACAAAGTCACTCGATTCATTGAGCAGATCCAGTACATCCGCCAATAGGTTCAGGATATCCTACAGAAGTCGAATGACAAGTACAAACAACGCAATGATCAACATCGGGTGTCGCATAAGTTTTAGGTGCGCGACAAAGTTTTGTTGCACTTGCAAAAAGAACACCTTACAGGACCCCATTGGAAGCTTCGCCCACTCCGTTATGGACCATACACTATCACCAAGGCCGTGGGGGATAATGCTTTTGAGATCAACATACCTCCTTTCCTTGGCCTGTACCCAGTGTTCAATGTGGATCTCCTTCGCCCTTATTTCCCACCATTATTGGACACCTCAGAAGTAGCAGAACAACTGACACCAACAGAGCTCAACCCCGACTGCATACAACATGCATCCAATGATTAGATTGTGGACAGACAGATCAAAGGCACTCGACAACAAAGGATCTATCTTTATCGAGTTGTTAAAGTAGGGTAGCTCCTGCACCAAGGCAAGTGGCTCACCAGGGGCCAAATTCAGCAGAAATTTCCTCATCTAATGGGGGACCTCAACGCAATGGAGACCATTGCTTCCTAAGGAGGGAGGATTGATCCAGATGGATATCGGTGGACACCCACCTTTTCCAACTGGCTCAAAACAACTTTCTGACATTTTTGGCAATTTACTATTTTTAGCAGTTTTTACTTCTGGGGCCATTTTGAGGGCATAAATGAAGGTTTTTTGGTATCAAGCTCCTCAATGATAGCCAAAGGCATGATTGAGCCCCCAAAATGAATCTCCTCGATGATACCTTTCCAACGGGCTATCACACGCCTAAAATGGAGATCGTATGCAAAAGTTACGACCCCGAGAAGTTGATGTACTAGCTTACCCAAACGGGGCCCACATGACTTTTGGTGTTTCATCTCCTAGGGTTAGGTTTTTGGATGTCTAGGGTTTTTGGCATTCTTGCTTATTGTAAAAAGGCCTTCAGAGCCTCACTGTAACCTTCTTCTTGCGAATGCACGCTGCCATCACATCTCTTCTCAGAGATAAGTCGCCACCATTCCAGCAAGCTTGTTTCCGTTGCATTTTACAGTTTCAACTTATTTCATTTATTGAATAGAAAACCAGTTTTACTATATCTCTGTTATTTTGTGTTAAGCACCTGTTAATAATCTGTATTCATTTGGTTCTGCTCATAAAATCAGGATCAGCAAGGCTCTCTCATTTGAATCACACTTGAGAATATTGAATATCTATATTTGTTTGAGGTAACCAAGGATATATAAACCAGAATTCTGAGTGAAGGTGAAGAAAAGAAAGCCGAAATGCAAGGAAGGATACATTCTTTTGATGGTGCTTTCTAAGGTATGTTATTTACAGGTCATCTCACCATTTTCACTATAATTGTTTTTCTATAATGATTCAGACCGTGAAATTGATATGAAAGTGAGAAAACATATCCAAGTATCTATGATAAAAAAATCAGCTTGTGGGTCGTTGTATTTTGGGAGTTACACTCCATGGAAAATAGGGTTTGTGGCCAGTCCTAAAACTAGTCAAAATAAGGTGTTTTAGGTAAAAATGTCATAACTACTTCATAACAGATCCAAATTCCGTAAGACCAAATGTGTTGGTTAGGGTACATTTTGTAGTATGTTTTGTAATATTTTTAGATCAATTCATCAAATATTTTGTGTGGGGCACGCTCTACAAGGTCGTTCTCTAGAATAAGTTAGAATTCAGCAAGGTATGCCATTTTTTCTATAACTCCTTTTTTGAGAGGTTACTGGTGGTGAAACTTGGAGAAATTGCATAAAACACATTGAAGAAAATTGTGTGTCAGTTTTAGATCTTTATACATTACATTTTCAAAGTTATGATTACTTCAAGTTAGGGTTGTTGACTAATCCAAAACTAGGCATGTGAGACTAAAGAAAAGTTTGATGAAAATGCTAGTCTCTTGTTTTTAAAGTTAAGGAAGGTTTGTAGGAATGTGATCATATACACCAGGTCTATTACAAAGCTACAAATCATATTTGGATGATGAAATTGATGAGGGATTTTGGTTGTGGTACATGTTGAGTACATGGTTGAGACAAGTAGTTGATGAGTTGGCGCACATACATAAGGTGTATAGTTGATGATGTTGGTACATATTAATGAGTCATAGTTGATGAGTAGTTGAAATATGATTGGTACATACTTGGTACATGGTTGGATGCACTTGTTTATGTTACAGGTTGATTATAGGTTGGTGCATGGTTGATGCACTTGTTTATGGTACAGGTTGATTACAGGTTGAGGTATAGGTTGATGCATGGTTCAGATTTATTGGTACAGGTTTATAGCAGTATATCTCACAGTGATAACGTGACAGTGGTTCCATCATTCTACTTCTACTTCAGGGTGGCAGGACGGGGCAAGGACAGGTGGTTGTAGCCACCTTCCGGTTGTAGCCACCTTCCGGTTGTAGCCGGAGAACATTAGGGGTTGTATCTTCCTTCTGGTTGTAGCTAGAGAATTGGGGAGTTGGAGCTTTCCTCGGGTTGTAGCTTGAGAAACTAGGGGGTTGGAGCCTCCTTCCAGTTGCAGCTAAAAAACAAAGTAAGTTGGTGCTTCCAATGAATGTAGTTCTTCAAGACATATAAGAAAAAGCATTCTGCGGTTTTCTCCCGATTTGGGTTTCCACGTAAAACACTGGTGTACTGTGTATGTGTGTGATTGTTTATTTCTTACTGTTCATTATTGGATAACAATTCTACATTGATATAACATTTGAAGAAAAAGGATTATAATTACGCTATTACTGATTCACCCCCCCTCTTAGTAATCCAACACATTAAAGGCTATGCACAGGTCACAACACCCATGGAGAAGCTTTTGAAAAAAGAGTGTGAGTTTCATTGGACAGAAGAATGACAACAGGGCTTTGACACACTGAAACAAAAAATAGTTACTGCTCCTATTCTGGTTTTCCCAGAATGGAGCAAGGAATTTCACGTGCATGTCAATGCATATTCTATTGCACTAGGAGCTATGTTAGCACAACCGGGAGCTGGAGACATTGACCACCCATTAGCCTTTGCTAGTAGGGAGCTATCAACAACTAAGATTAATTAAACCACCACTGAGAGAGAAGGGTTAGCCATGTTGTATGCGCTGCAAAAGTTTCTCCACTACTTGTTGGGAGGACACTTTAAAAATTTTACTGATCACTCTGCACTGAAATACCTAGTCAACAAGCCAATGTTGGGGGGGGAGAATATGCAGATGGATTATGTTATTTCAAGAATATGATTTTGAGATCGTGGTTAAGATAGGAATAATGAACAAAGGTCCTGAACACTTGTCGAGGTTGGAACATGGAGAAGAGCCTACTAGTTTGGAGGACACACTACCAGATGCACAATTGTTGGCCATTATAAATATTGATGATCACTTTGTGGAGATAGTCTAGTTCCTGTCAACAGGAATGGAACCTAGTGAATATACAATCACCCAGAAGAAACAACTGGTAGTGTGTGCTGCAGACTTTTCACTTATAGTTGGACAACTATACAAGATGGGACCTGATGAGATATTGACAAGGTGTGTTATGGAGGTAGAGCGACCATTGATCCTCACAAAATCTCATGAAGGCACCACAGAAGGACACTACACAGGAAAATAAACGGCATAGAAGGTTCTTAGAGCTGGCATGTGGTGGCCTACCTTACATAGAGATACTAAGGACTACTACAGAGCCTGTGATGTATGCCAAAGAGTTGGGAAACTGTCCAGAAGAGATGAAATGCCTTTAACACCGCAACTGACCCTACAAGCATTTGAGAAATGGGCCATTGACTTCATGGGACCTATAAACCTACCATGCAAGTGCACAAGACCTAGATACATAATCACTGTGACAGAGTACTTGACCAGATGGGCTGAAGCAAGAGAAGTTAGAGATTGTAGTGCAACTACAGCTACGTGATTCATATTTGATGACATCATAAACATGTTTGGATGCCTGAATATCCTTATGAGTGATCAAGGCACACATTTTATTAATAAGACCATTGAATCCTTGACCGAGGAATTTGTAGTCCATCATCAGAAGAGCACACCCTACCACCCACAAGCGAATGGGACAGTTGAATAATTCAATAAGATCTTGGAGATAGCACTGACGGAGATTTGCAGTGTGAATAGGGATGATTGGGATTTAAGAGTACCAGCAGTACTATGGGCCTATAGAACCACTTGTAAGAAGCTAACAATGTAGACCGCCTTTAATTTGTTCTATGGTCTCGAAGTAGTTGTCCCGATGGAATATTTGGTACCAAGATTAAGAATCACAACCTTTACAGATATGGATGACACTGACGTTGTTCAAGAGAGGCTCGCGTAGTTGGTCGAACTAGAAGAAGACAGATTTATTGTAGTATTCCATCAAAAGGTACAAAAGGAAAGAGAAAATACCTACCATGATAGACACATCAAGAAGAAGGCATTTAAGCAAGGCAATTTGGCACTGATATATGGCAACAAATTCATGAAGCATTCAATAAATTTGAGAACACATTGGCTAGGGCCATATGAGGTTGTCTATGTCATGGAAGGATGAATTGCACAGTTGAAGACCTTGAATGGAGAATGGAAGGAAGGTTTGGTGAACGAGAGCCGATAGAAACTATACTATGACAACTAGTTGCCTCACAGCTCTCACTAGAAGCATAAGGAAAAGTATCCAGGTACCAGGTGTAGTTGCAACTAGGTACCAGACATAGGAAAGATAGACTGCATACAGTGGGGAAGGAAATATAAGAAAGCACAAGATGCTCCGCACAGCCTGAAGACGAAGAAAATCAGAAGGGTCATATCTGAAGTTCCTCGGGACGAGTCACAGGTGAGTGTTAGGGGCTTGTTGGCCCTTGGGAATGGAAGTAAGTGAAGAATAAGGTAGAAAATACAGAATTCTAACTGTGCAGAAGACACAGTGACTGATAGTAGGTCGAAGTGAGCAGAAGAGCAGAAAAGATGGAGCGAAGTAAGAGAAAGCAAGCTATTAGACGAGGATATCTAGGATGACAGATCAACAAGGAAGATAGATCATGGAAAACTCAACGAGAAGAAAAACCCACCATCAGATTCTTTGGAACACCGCATGAGAAGGAAGGAAAGATAGGTTGGCGAAGCCCTGAAAACGCAGGTCAAGTTGACCTAGGGTTTTGGTATCTAGGGTTTTGACACTTAGGTTTTGGCCTAATGTTGTCGGTGAGCTATTGTAATATATAAATAAAGGTCAAGAGGACATGGGATGGGTCATTGTCATTGTTGTTGTTGTTATTGTTCATTCCAAGTTCGTTATCGTTGTGAGTAACTATTGTAGTGAGAGAGAGAAGCATCGAGGAGAGAGGGAAGTCTGTGTTGTAAGATCTTCAGTTGGGTGTGAAGATCAACCTTGCAGTTGGGTGCACATGGAGGAAAGACAGAGAGAAAGAGAGAAGATATACTAGTTAAGAAGGCATATAAGAATTGTATGCTTTCATCTTAATATAATATAACGCACAGTTCTGTGGACATATCCCTAGGGAGAGGGTGAACCACATACATCATTTTTTTGTGTGTGATTGATGTTGTGTTCTCTTGTTTAAAGATATACTGTTATTGCATTATTGTGTTAGATCTGATAGATAGTTGTGCGAAGTAAATCTAAGTTGCAAATTGATATCTAGATGTTGTGTTGTTCTCGTATCGGATCCACTTTGTATTCCCTTGGTTGTAGACATCTATGTCCTACAACCCCCCATAGCTTCTTCAGATGAGACTGCATTTGCCTCGTTGGTGTTGCCGAAAGGGCCAGTATTTGGGGATTGTTGGTGTGCTCTAGGAGCTAAACCCTATGCAAATATGCACCATCCAACGTGGATAAACATATTACGCTTGTATCGGCTAGAAATAACATGAATCTTAATGCATTACCAAACAATGACAAAACCTGTGAGATGAAACTAAAACAAACAATGAATGACTCAAATACACGTACCCTTGACTACAACGTGGTAGAGGACATGAAGAAAACTAAAGAAAATATTTCCATGTTTGAGATCTTCTCTTTACCACAACAACATGAACTTTTACATGATTCCCTTAGTCTCGATGATGCTCAGAAAAGGATGGTTGTTGTTACTGAAAACATACTTCTAGAAAATGATGAACAAGAGATACACAAAGTAGAAATAACAGTAGCCATAAATGCAACTAGTATTGGTGCTTTCTCAAAATCTCAGGTACCACCTTTTCTACTTACTTTTGAGATCTTCAATTTCAATGTGCATAATTATCTGGTATATTCAGGAGCACTGTCTAGCATAATGCCCTTTTTTGTATGCCAAAACATAAATGTTCCATAAATAAAAAGAAATGGGATCATACAACTAGATAGAACAAATGTCAAGGTAAAGGGTGAACTCAAGGATGTCTTAATCAGATTATCATATGATCCTAGGGTACACCAAAATATAGATATCATCATTGTCGATAGACCGGATATTTACAGATTGTTGTTAAGTAGAGATTGATCGATAAAACTTCAGGGTTACTTTTCCACCAATTGGTCTCACTTGTGGCTTCCCTACAAAGGTAAAGTGAATCAAATTTGTCTGAATAGTGAATCAGACATGAAGCACACAATGATGGAATTGGAAGGTAAGAATGAACCCATAAGCTTTGCCCATTATGTTTTGGGTAATTATTTTCTTGAAATTGACTGTGGTTGTTATAATGCACAAACGTTTGAGATACCATCAGACTTACAATGAGGGCTTCAACAAAAAATCCATAATAATTCTTGTATAGTATTAACTAACTTAAGATTTAGTTCGGATGACAAAACTAAAATTCCTGACATGTGGACCATGTTCTTCGACGGCTCTTAAAAACATGATGGAGCTGGAGTAGGATGTGTTCTAATCAATCATATTCAAGGAAAAAATATTATATCATGCTGCTTATAGATTGAATGTACCAACAACACTGCAAAATACGAAGCCTTAGGCCAGGGCCTTACAAAACCATAAATCTTTAGGTAAAATATCTTAATGTGTTTGGTGATTCCGAAATCATTTTTCAACGTGTAAGAAACATTATTCATTGCATGTCTCTGCATCTAAAGGATTATAAACAAAAGGTATGGAATATTATTTATTCGTTTGATGCATTTAATATTACTTCTATACCTCATGATAAAAATATAGATGCAGATATATTGGCCAATGCAACATCTAGATTCATGTCCCATGATGATGGTTTTTTGATTGAAATGACGTTCAAGCCCTCTCTACTAGACAATATCACAAATTAGAGAGTATTCGATAGTGACATGTAGATTATCAAATTTATTACTAGTTTGGACAATTTCCAAGATTCAATGATCGATGATGAAGTACATCAGTAAGAGTTACAAACTTATCAGGACGAAACCAACAATATTAAAACAAATTGTGTTCTGAAGAACGTTTTGAATATTGAGAAATTATTTGATCTACAATCTAAGTTCAGGAGGCCATCCAATCCAAAGACCAAAAATTCTACTATGATGCATTTCTTGGTCAATCTAAGAACTTCTAAACAACCCAAATATGTTAATCTAGGCACCTTCTTTTCATATGTGGAAAAACACACATTCACGGAGTTGTTTAAGAAGAATCATGATATTTTTTATTGGACATATGATGATCTAAAAACATATGACACACAAATAATACAACACGTGTTTCCCATCAAGAAAGGTATCAAGTTGTTCCAGCAAAAGCTCGAAAATATACATCCAACTCTTGAACCTCTTATATAGAAGGAAATAAAAAAGTTATTGGATGCACAAATCATTTTCAAAGTTAGACACTCAACTTGGGTTTCTAATATGGTGCACGTAAGAAATAAGTCGGGAGAAATGAAAACTTGTATAGATTTCAAAAATATTAATTTTGATTTCGACAAAGACAATTACCCAGTTCCCCCAATGGAAAAAATCCTGCAAATTGTCTCTGGATCCGAGATATTCTCTCTATTAGATGGGTTTTTTGGATACAATCAGGTTCTTGTGGAAGAACGAGACTAATTGAAAAACACCTTTCGAACTAAATGGGGAATGCATGCTTACAGAAAAATGGAATTTGGTCTGATGAATGCAAAAGCTACCTTCCAAAGGGAAATGGATATTACTTTAAAGGGTTAATCGGTCAAAGCATGGTGTTTTATCCTGATGACGTTACTGTTTATTCAAAAAAGAGGGAATACCATCCAAAACATCTGAAACAAATTTTTGAACGATGCAGAAAAGATGGGATTTATTTAAACCCAAAGAAAACCGTCTTTTCTAATTAACAAGGCATTCTCCCAGGACACCTCATTTATAAATATGAAATTTCGTTGGACCTGGAAAGAACCAAGGCTATTCTATAGATTCCTCCACCACACAACAAGAAATCCATGCAATAATTCTTTGGTAGAATCAATTTTGTAAGAATATTTGTTCTGGATTTTGCAGAGATTGTGAAACCACTTCAAAGAATGATTAAGAAAGACATTCAGTTTAAGTGGACACCATTGGAGAAACAAACATTCAAAATATTAAATCTTCTATGGCCACTGCGCTATCTCTACGGAGTACATATTTCTCCAATATTTGTTTGCTATACACATTCACATCTGATCATTCTTTAGCAGTAGTGATCATGCAAAAGGGTGAGAAAGGGGATGAATACCATGTCACATTTATGAGAATTGGATTACAAGGTGCTTAAATGAATTATCCTTCGATGGACAAGCAAGATTTTTTTGTCCATAAGGATATCAAACAATTTAGACCTTATATTCTAAAAAAACATACAAAAGTTATCATTCCACACCCAAAAGTAAGGTCTTTGTTCATCCAAACAGAACTGGGTGAGTGATGAGGGAATTGGATGACGACTCTACAAGAATATGACCTTGAATTCAAACTGGCCAATGTTGTGAAAGGTCAAGGCTTATTTAATTTGGTGACACAAGGAGCTGATGATGAAGAGTAAGAGGAAGATGGTTGGCAAGATGAAACAACAATGTATACTCAATAGGTTCCATATTTTCCATCCATTGAAGGGTTGTATTATAATTATCTAAAATATTACTTACAACATGGCACTGCTCCAGATCACCTTAATGCTAAGCAGAAGAGGGCACCTTGGCTGGACTATTTACAATATCAGTTGTTACACAACATCTTGTTTAGAAATAATTATGATGGAGTGTTACTTAGGTGCCTTGAGAAGCAAGAAGTTGATAAGGTTTTGAAAGATATGCATGATGGACATGATGGTGGTGATTGTTTGGAAGACACAACAACCCACAAAGTGCTAAGAGCGGGATACTACTAGACCACACTCTTCAAAGATGCTCTACATACTTGAGAATTTGTGAAGGATGCAAGAAAGTTGTGGGAAGGGAACATAAAGCCGTTATTCCTCTCCAACATGTAGCCATAGAAGAACCCTTCGAAAAACGGGGGACTAGACATCATCAGTGAGATAAATCCTCATTCTTCCAAGCAACACATGTATATTTTGATCACTATTGATTATTTCACACGTTGGATTGAGGCAATACCATTAATCAAAGTGAATTAAGAGGACATAGTAATCAATTTTATTGAACAATACATCATCACGAGGTTCAAAATACATAACTCTTTAGTGTTTGATAATGATACTTATTTCTCATCTTTGAAGCTATATGAGTTTACATTATAAAAAGGGATTGTTTTGAAATAATCAGCCAACTACTACCCCTAGGGTAATGGTTTGGCAGAATCTACAAACAAAAACATTATCTGTATCCTCAAGAGAACCATATTTCACCACTAGATAAATTGACCCAATTCTTTATAGAATTCTCTATGGTCTGACAATGTCACTCCTAAATCTTCCATAGGCACTTCACCTTATTTCCTTGTTTATGGGAAAGAAGTTGTTCTACCCTAGAATATATATCTTCCTTCCCTCCAAATCACACAACAGTCTTGGGGAAGAGAATTTCCCATCATCCAATGACATATCGATACCTTGCTAAACCTTGACGAAATACATGATAAAACCAAAAGCAAGTTTGAAGCTCACCAATAGACAGTAAATCGTTGGTTTGAAAATAAGTCTTTCGGTGAGAAAGAGTTCCAAGTTGGGGACTTGGTTCTAAAATGGGACAATCCACATGAAGATAAAGGGAAACATTCAAAGTTCCAACAACTTTGGCTTGGTCCTTACCTCATTAAAGAAAACATTGGCCAAGGCACCTTTTGATTACAAAACCTTTAGGGGGAAGTTTATTCTCTCTCTGTCAATGGCCAAATTTTCAAGCACTACATCAATTAGACATTAAGGTTGCTTCTCACTTGTATATAAATAAATTTTTGACATTTATTTTTCTCTTTTGGTTATTGTTTTGTTTTTTATTACGTTCCTTTCTATTCCTAGTATGTTTTGATTAGACCCTTTTTTTTAATCCTTCTTGATAATTGTCTCTTTGATTTTTGAAGTCCTTGTAACTCAATCCTATTCATATGTTCAATCATAGCACATCTGGTGTAGATTGCCTAAACATCTGTGTGACATGGTGTAAATCCACATATCTCCCCAGACATGTAAGCCACATTGTACACTATCACAAGTCAGAGTCTTGTGGAGGAACATAGCTTATCAATACACAAATACAGTGGGGAGAAACAAAGAGACAAGGGACTTTACTTGGCAACATATTTCTACGTTATATTAGATAAACAAAAATGATCTAGAAGAAATTTCCACAGTATATTCAGAATCACAACTCAGTAGGTTTGCTCATCCATAATCAAGTCAATAGACCTCACCATCACAGGTGAGATCCCTAGTGCCTTTAAAGGTTAAATAGAATACCCCCATCCATCTATCTCTCTAAACAAAAGGGAATAAAATATTATAAAAGGTAAAGGCTTGGGAAAGGATTTACAGATCACATGGGACATGCAAGTATCTCCATCGGGGCTATGAACACTCGCTCGTAGCAGAGCAAGTCTTGTGACATTGGGGTGACTCTGTCGGGTCTATGGATGTTCACTAGAAGTGGAGCGACACCAGAGAAATTCACTATGACTTGTATTCTTAGCATTATTGATGTTTTGTTCTCGTTATAATACCTACATCCTCTTTTCCTAGCCATTTATCAAATGAAAAAATATCATTTTGAAAGCAATCTGGTCATTGGAAAGTCTTGCTCCTCTTTGAGTCATCTCATTTCTTTCAAAATCTCAGCTATGGGACCTATCTTTTCTCTCTTATGATTTTGCATGATGAGCACATCTTCCCAAATTTATGTGTCGATATCATCTTACAAATATTCAAGGCTTCGCCTAGTGTGTCACCATTTGTTGTTACATGCACTACAACCCTCCATTTTTCTTCTTTTGATCTTACGTAGCCTTTGTAAAATGGGACCCTCATCTTTTGGACTTAAGAAGAATTTTCTTGGTATCTCTATCTAACTTAGTTCCTTAGAGAAATCATGTTTCAAAAAGAAGCACTTGAGGATTTTGGTTTTTTTGGCTAAGAAGATTGAATCGACCAAATTAATATTAACTCCTCTAATGAGAATCGAAGGAGTTACTTCAAAATGCTTCGATTCACATTGGAGGAGTTCTTCTTTGCATCGCCGATTTCACTTTTTATCACGTAAGTTAATTATGACTCCTTTGATTTTCAGAGGAGTTAGTTTTAACTCCTCTGACTCATATCAGAGGAGTTTCTCTCAATCACTCTAATGTTATCGGAAGACTTGAGAGCAAGTCCTCTAATGAACATCAGAGGAATTTCCTCTAATTTCTCTGATTATCATCGGAGAACGTGTTCTTAACTCCTCCGACCTCAACTACTTCGCTAATCACACATTAATGTTGGAGTTATTTCGGTCTGTATAATCCACGAACAATATATTTTCATTATCTTTCTAAAGAAGACAGAGTGATAAATGTTCCAAAATGTAGAGTGTGCCAATCCATTCCATTCAGACACATGACTTACCCACACCCTCCATGCGGCACCAAGATTCAGGTAAGGGAATCTTTTCATTTTAGAGTTAGGGTTAAGGTTAGTTTTTTTTTTCCTCCCTGCAATTCTCTCCACATTTTTCCAATTAAGCACCCTACATTTCCCCTAATCACCTTCGCGACTATGTAGCTACATGATATTTCACACCCAGACTTTTCTTCATAAGACGGTTTCCTTATCTTCCCAAATCTTGAGAACACTTTTTTGGTAGGACCTCCATCAGAGCCCATCCTCAGACTCATGCCCAACGCAATCATGCTAAGGAAAAATATCACACTTTCTCTTTGAAACCCTTAGGGTTTTTTCGATCGGGAATATTACAAATGACTCATCTGACCGCATCGAAAGAGTTCTTACTACCTCCTCTAATGTGATCGTAGGATTCCTATACAAATTCCCCACATTTTCTCAGCCACTCAGAGCTCTTATAGGTAACTCCTCCGATCATATTGGAAGAGTTCCACTAAACGCCTCCAATATTATCGAAGGAGTTACACTTAACATTATCGATTTCGTCAGGATTCGGGAGCTCAAACGTTAACTCCGCCAACTCTGATTGGAGCAATTAGAAACAACCCAACAAGCATAAGTAGAGCTATATATGACCAGAGAAACATACGATGATACAATAGGGATTTTGGAGAAGGATGAAGAGGCAATGAAATGGGGAGATATTTATCACATGTTCAAAAAATCAAATTTCTCCGTCGAAACTGAAGACCCAAATGAGCTTCAAGCATTCATGAATATTAGGGATCTTCAGAGTAGCAACACATCCAATAGTATTCCCTTGCGTAGATGTTATCTTTTGTATTATGAAGAACACTGACATAATTAGTAGATACATCTACAACATGAGAAAGGAACCCATAGCTTCTTTTAGACCAGATTCTTTGGACAAGTGCTACCATATTGAAGAATGAAGTAAAAAGTTGGATGGTGAACTTCTTAGCGATTTTGAGTATACACCTAAAGATTTGTTCCCCGAGTGGTATAAGGAAGACAAGAAATTTAAGTACAGACCCAAAAGTGGGTACCCCATGAGCACCTTAGGAATACCCTACTGGTATTTGGTAGCCATGTTGTGCATATTATATGGGGAACCCGATGCAACACAATTCCACTTTTCCTACATGCCTCTAATATATTACTGCACAGATGAAGGAACACCATTCAAATGGGATGAAATCTTGTCCGAGAACCTTACTGCATCTATCTTCGTAGTCAAACAAGATCAATCGGGGATGTTCCCAAGTTTCCACATGTCCTCATACCTATTGGACATCATGTGCACAACTCACAAGTACCCTAACATGGGGTGGAGTTGGTTACCATCCGACCCTACAATTCACATATATTGTAAGGTGCTCTAGGAGCACAAATATCGTACAGAGTATAAAAGGATATGAGAACACTTTATCACTTCACTATATGAGTTCATATTTTGCACCACTCCCCCGTGCATGACTGAAAAATCCATAACAGTTATAAGGAGGATCGGGGACTGGTACCTTGTGGAAAACTGTACTTACATAAGAATATATGGTGTGATGAAGCCACCACATTTACTTCAACGATTTGTTCCTAATAATCTTGTTCTCCAAGAAATAACATATCAAACCATTATACACAAATTTGGAGGAATGTTGTATAGATTGATGAAATAAATTCCCTCCCTGCTACCTCTGTATGTTGGCAACTATTTATTTGAAAATAATAAACAGGCCCAAGAAGAAGTAAATACCCTTCTTTCCTATCACTTTGGGGAATAGCGATTCAGGAGACATGATCCTAAAGGTATTGTTAGGGAGAATTTCAACAACATCAGGCTGCCTTATGAGTATACTACAGATATTTGGGAAGAACAAGAGGTACACAAGAACACCAGGACATATGATGAAGTTATTTTCAACATGAGTGGCCAACTGAAGGGAATAATTGTAGACATAGAAAAAGAAAGAGAAGCAACCAGGAAAGAGGCAGAATAAGAAGAAGTTGGGAACCTTTCCCCTATTCCCATCTCAACACACTCAGGATCTGTAGAGGAAGAAGAAGAGTTACCAATAGAGAAAAAGAGGAGGGACAAAGAAAAATATTTAAAAAATAAAAATGACATGAGCAAGAAGAAGTGAAAGATTGAGGATGAAAAAGAAAGAGCTAAAGTTGAAGTATAAGAAAAATCCGTAGCAGAACAAGAAATTAAGTAGAAGGAATGAGCAACAACAAAGCAAGTAGAGAAAGCGACAAAAGAAGTAGGAAACAAAATTGTTGAACAAGAAAGACAAAAGAAAACAAAGAATACAGAAGGGATGACACACATTCCAGGGAGGTGGACATCCCAGGAACATCTATTGCAGGTATAGACACATATTTCACAGACAATGGTTTAGGATTTGGGATATGAGAGAAGCCCTCATGGTCAGTTGTTATAGAAATAATTCTTATGTATGAACATATCTGAGTTGAGAACTGCTTCTAGTGAAGATGAAAATTGTTCCTATGGACTATAGGAATGCTATGTTGTTATAGACTAAATCTCATACAATTTGTGTTATTCTTCAGTTTAGAGTATTTCTTTAAATATCTTGATGCCTTGAGATTTGTGAGTTGTTAATATATGCATTATTGTAACCTAGACTACTATATTGGTTATACATACGTGTATACACTTTTTTCTAATCTTTATCTTTTACCTCAGCTATCTGTGTAGAAGTCGTGCAGGATTTAGTTTCATTTTACAATTCACTGGTTACTTTAGTATGATCCTAGATAGGATATATTAGCTTAGGCTAGTAATAGGTTAGTTAGATTTTCATACAAAGTATTCATCTACATCTTTGCATTGCATTTACTTCAGTTATCCACTCTCACTGGTACAATGGACCACAAACCGGCTAAAACCCACAAAATAGTAACAATGGAAGCTGGGCCAAATTTTGGATGGGACTCCTAATCTAAATGATGCATAGTCTAGTTAGGACTGTGTACTGGGGAGTACCCCTTTCCATTGTTGGGTGAATTCAGACTCGTCAACAACACTCTAACTGAATGTTAATTTATCTTTTAAACAACAATAAACCTTATCTTCTCATTTATGTGATTAATCTATAATTGAAGAGACTAAACCACTAATAATGTTAGAATTTAACATGTTTTAATAGAGTGAGATCAGAGAAGGATAAAAAGAATTCCACTCATTAACTTTACTCAGGAACTGTTTAGGGCAATGAAACCATAATTGTTTTGGTTGAAGAGTCAAATTTATAACCAGCGTTTAGAAACTCAAGGTATTTTTAGGATTTCAAAGATAACCATTAAGGTCATAACATAATTGTTTCTAAGGAAACTATTTTGATTGAGTAATAAAATAAAGATACTCATTGGCAATGTTTCTCATCCTCATGGTGTTGCTACACTACCAAAAATTTTCCATAGCCTACGGTGTAGTCACCCAAACATCACAAGCCTTTCTTCACTTCCAACAAGCGTCCATAACCTTGATGAAGATACTTTCATTTCCCAATTGGATTTCCTTTCACCATATGTTTCAATTTGTTTGATATTTTGCATGAGATGGGGAAATCAATGTGTTTTTCACACCAAGGGATGATGTATGTTTATTAAGGATGAGTTAGAAATAGCCGAGTGATAAAGTATACTCATAAATATTTTCATTTCATCAATCCCAACTCTATGTTTCTAAAATATACCAATTTAGTTGCAATCCTTGAGTAAAACAATTAGTTATAATTTTGACACTAGAGATTCTACCTAGAAAGAATTACCAAAAACAAACCTTTTCAACTTTCACGAGGAAATAAGTAAGATGTTCTCCTTTCTGGTTTTTAAAGTAACATGTCAAAATCTCTCCAATAGTAGTTAGAACAATATTTTCTATTAATATTTAAAATTGGAGAACTTAAGGATTTAAACTATTTAAAGAGAATGTTTATTAAGCAATGCAATTTCCTAAAGAAGGACATTCTATTTTTTTTTTCTAATTGGATCATCCTTAATGATGATGAATATTCATGTATCACACTTCAAATCCAAAACTTATTTCAAAAATATTTTCTTAGAAATCCTTTTGAAAACTGAAAAAGTAAAACTAATAAAACCGGTAATATACAATGAATGAAAAAACAAAACTTTTAAAATTGAATGAAATGTTTCAAGAACCGCCCATTCACAGGAAATTCCAGTAAATCTCCTCCTATACTTTGAAGGGAAAATGAATTGTTTCCTTTAACTGCAACAATCTTGTAAGGTCCAATCCATAAATGATCAAAATTTACATGTTTGCCATGATCTTCTCTCCTAGTATCCCATCTCAACACTAAGTCACCAACAATGAAATTTCTTTGTTTTGATCTCCTATCAAAGATGGATTTCATTTTGTCTTGATATTCCTAAAATTTCTCATTACCTTATTCTATGGTTTGTTGTACTTCAATTAGTTGGTTCATTCTTCTAGTAAGATCATTAGAATCATCTTCACTTTCTTGCAACAATTTCATTACAACAAAAACATGATTAATAGGAAGTACACCATCAATGTCATAAATTAATTGGAAATGAGATATACCTGTGGATCTTTTAGTGTTGATTATGTTGGCCCAAAGGGAAAATTTTGAGTGAGAATTCCAAGCCCTTTTATTATTAGTTAACACTTTATTAATGACTCTCATTAAACTCTTGTTTGATGATTCTTCCAATCCATTACCCTGGGGATAGTAGGCAGTAGAGTGTCCAAGAATAATGTTATATTTCTCACAAAAATCTATCATTGCAAGAGATATAAAAATTTGAGCATTGTTAGTTATGATTTTCACGGGGCATCCAAATATAGCAAGAATATTTTCTTCAAGATATTTGATTACAATTGCATCAATATCAAATTTGGTAGGAATTTCTTCCACCCATTTGGAAAAATAGTATGTTGTATTTAAAATCCACTAGTGTTGTGCACTATATGCGGGATGAATCTTGCCTATGAAGTCTAGGCCCCATTGCTGGAAAGGAACTTCAAATTTTATTGGCACCAATGGTAATGAAGGAAGATTTTGTTTTCCTGCAAAAAATATGAAATTCTTTAAAATATCTTACCTTTGCATTCACTTCTGAAAATAACTTTGGCTAATAATAACCTACTCTCAAGATTTTGTATGTTGTGGATCTCCAAGCATAGTTTCCTCCACATATTCCTTTGTGAAACTCATCTATGATCCATTCAGTCTCTTCTTCGACAACAAAGTTTAATAAAATTCCCAAAGGATCCTTCCAATAAATATTTTCATCTATTATGCAATACTTGATTGCTTGAATCTTAAGGGATCTAGATTTTTCTTGATTGAAATCAAATGGACATTCAAAGATTTGTAAATAAAAAACAAAGTCTTTGAACCAAGGAGATAAAGAAAACTTATATGTACCTTGACTAGGGGCTACTACAAATATGCTTCATCAAACTCTATTGAAGGGTGTTCTGTCATTTTTGAAATTGTATTTATTCCAAGAACTCTGCAATTTGATTATGCTAGAAGCTTGGCCAAACCTTGTACTTTAATCAATTTTGTTGGTTTTATTTCAAGGTCATACTCCTGAATTTTTTTCATTTTCCTCTTTATCCATCACTATCAGGTTGATTTAGAGTCTCTTTCATTGTGCTACTAGGTACATATGCAATTATTTTGGAATGAAGAACATAAACTCTAAAATATTTCAGAGATTTAACCAATGCATACAATTTTTTTCAATGATGTTATATTTGAGTTTAGAAGCACTTAAACTCGTTCTACAAAATGCAATTGTTTGTTCTTGATTTCCCCCATTTATTTGCAAAAGGATTGGAGAAATTGTGTTATCAGAGACAAAAGAAAATATAAAAAATTCCTTTGAATAGTATGGAAAAAATTCTTAATTTGATCAAATGAATATCTATCCTATGAAGATCATTCAACTTCACTATATTTCCTTAACATGTTTGCCAGATCCTTTACTACTTCAGCAAAATTAGGAATTAACGTTCTCAAAAATTTGATTTTTCCAAGAAATAACTAGATCTCTTTCTTGCTTCTTGGTAGGATGATAACTTTCATTGCTTCAAAACATTGAGGGTCAATCTTCACTCCTTCCCCTGGGACAATATCTCCAAGAATGTTTCCTTCATGTACAGAAAAATGTGATTTCTTAGGATTAATTGACAAACCATATTTTTTACATTTAATAAAAGTTTGTCTAAGATGTTTTAAATGTTCATCATCTAATTTGGAGAAAGCAATCAGATCATCTAAGTATATAACAATAAATTTGTCTTTTTCTCAAACGAATTATATTTCCATCACCCTATGAAATGTTGCTCCTCCATTCATTAGAAGAAAGGTATTTTTTTCATACATAAAGTGTCCCCAAGGTGTTGTAAATGTTTTCATCTCCCTATCTTTTTCATGCACAAGAATCTGGTTATAGCCTGCAAATCCATCAATCATAGAGATTCAATTAGCTCCCAATACCTTTTGTAACACATGATCCATTTTAGGAAGAGGATAATTATCCTTTAATGAATATCTATTAAGATTTCTAAAATCAACACAAAGTCTAATTTCACCATTCTTCTTTCTAACAGGTACTAAATTTTCAACCCATGAAGAATATCTAAGAGGAACTATGATTTTTACTTCTAACAATTTTTTCAGTTCCTTTTCAGTCATTGGGAAAATAATGGGGTTTACCTGTTAGTCTCTGTTTGAATGGTTACCTTAAGTGGAATTCTATTATGAAATGTGATGGTATCATAACTCTTTATATCTTCATATGTTCATGCAAACACTTCGATAAATTCTTTAAATAAATCAACATACCCAATTTTATGGTCAAAAAGTAGAAGTTTTGAGAGCTTGATAATACATAGATGATTTTAGGGGCTAAATTTCGCAATTGGGCTAATTTTCCATGGATTTTCCCAAAAACGATTCGCTAATTTCCATTTTTTCTAAAAACGATTTGCCCAAATTCCATAGAATAAAATTATTTTACCATAGAAAACGCCAAAATTTTATAGAAACTATATAAAATCCTTATAAATTTGAATATTTTTACAAAACTATCGCCAATGATTTTACATTTTGCATATTAAGGACTTGTAATATTAGCCCATGTTTCTACATTTTAATATAAATTTCCATTCTTTAAAATCATCCTTGCTTGATATTCTCTGGTTCTTGTTCAATACCAATATTAAAGTCTTCAACTTCTTCAATTTGAGGATGAACAACAAGTTTAACAACAACATCGTATTTATCAAAAAAAAAATTCAGAGGCACTAATCCTTTTAGAATTTGATTTTTTCTTAATACTATCATTTTATGGTTAGCAATCGTCTTTTGAATTTTAGGATCTAAATGACTATTTTGATTAATTTGTTCGTCATTTTAATCACCATATTGATCAATATGAGTTGTATAAAATTCGTCAACCATTTAGAAAAACTTTTTAATATGTTGATCATCTTCAAATACCTCCCAATGTTTAAAATTATCAGGGATTGAAGGTCTATACTTCATTTCCACTTCATATTTGAGATTAGGAACCTCAGGAGGCCTGAAAGTACTTGTTTCCACTGCTAATGAATCAACTTTATGATTTTCTTGTCTAGGAATTACATGGATTTTAAATGTCAAGAAAACAATTTCAATTAAGTCCCACTACAAGGAAAATATCCTCTGGCAGAGGATTTTGCAGATGCCCCCATTAAAATATCCCAAACATCCGTTTATAACAGGGGATACTAGCGGAGGAGAGCGATGGAAGGTTTTAGAAGATGTTTTTGTATGGTGTGTTTATAAATATATAGCGCACTGGTGCATTTTATACAAACGACGCACGAGTTCCCGCAAAACTAACTCACCATAGTAGGGTTATTTCAAACAAAACAAATACTCTGGTGCGCTACAAAAATAATGGCGCACTGGGGTGCACAGTTGCTCTTAAACATTGTGCACCATGGTAGTGTTATTTTTAAAATTTTTATATATGATTGTGTGCTACTTAAACAATTGCACTAGTACGGACGACTTCTCCCAAAAAATGGCGCACCGTGGTAAGATTTTCAAAAAAATACTTCGGTGCGCTATGTAAATAACAACACACCAGTGTGGCTAGTTATTTAGCGCACTGTAAAAAGTTAAATTAAAAAAAATTATTGGTCATATTCTTAATCATGCAGAGACGTCAACCGAGAGAGCAACAGTAGAGGGTTGACCTGTACAATGTTGTATGGGATTGGGAGGTGAGGGAGAGGGAGAGGGATTTGTTTCTTGGGTGTTTCTATGATTTGTTTTGTCTGCATTCTAGTTGTAAATAATTCAGTCTAAAGTATATGCATTTCAACTGTAAAGACTTGAGTCTAAAGTATAGTAATTTCTATTGTAAAGACTTGAGTCTAAAGTATGGGTAGTCTCTCAAAATTCTAATCTATAATCATCTGAAGCATGTTGTAGACTCAAGTATTTGGTGAACTCCCAACTAATGGGTTGTCTAGAAAAATTCTAATCTACATTAGTTTCTAATTCACAATTTTGTGTGATTATGATGACAATTTGAGTTCTTATGACCATGATGTCCACGATGGGAATCTTTCTCCATGGGTACCTACTACTGTCTGGATCGCCCTTCCCATATTGCCATCATGATCATCAATTATTTTAACCTTGTGTGATCTCACTGTCAATGATCATAACCATCTTGCATGATCATAACCTGCGTGTTCTCACCATCAATGATCATAACTTGCGTGATCTCGTCGTCAATGATCATAACCTACGTGATCTCACTGTCAATTATCATAACTTGCGTGATCTCTCCATCAATGATCATAACCTTGAACTCACAGTCAATGATCATAACCATCTCTCAAAATCCTAAACTATAATCATTGCCCATTTATAATATAGTTGGGAGATCACCAAATCCTTGAGTCTACAACATGCTCAGTATAGCAAAATTCTAATCTATATTAGTAGAAAATAAAAATTTCGATAACTTTTAAAGAAGAACAATGCATATATTTAAAATACACCACACTGGTGCATCTATAACACACCAACACACTGGGGAATTGCATCAATAACCGCACCATGACATGATTAAATAAAAAAAATACACACCATCGTAGGATTATTTCAAAAATATACTCCAGTGCGCTCTATGGTATACTGACGCACTGGTCAACACACGTGCTCTTTTGGGATACACCATGATAGGTTTTAAAAAAAGAATAATAATCAGGTGCACTTGTTAAACCCATATACATTGGTGCCACTAATAATAGAGTGCACCATGACATGGTTAAATAAAAAAAATTATGCACCATTGTAGGATTATTTCAAAAAATATATGTTGGTGTGCTCTGTAGTATACTAACACACCGTGGGGCACCATTGCTCCAAAGGGAGAACTGTGTTAGGGTTACTTTTTTTAAAAATAATCGGTGCCCTATGTAACACCTGATGCACTGGTGCGATAATATATACGTCGGTGTGCTTGATAGTAACCAAAGCATGGTGCGCACCCATGCTCTAAAAGGGCACCGTGTTTAGGTTATTTGTAAAAAACTTATCCAGGGTGCTACGTAAATATTGTAGCACTGGTGTGTTCAGTCATCGATCACACCTGAATAGGGTTTAATAAAAAAATAAACTATCGCATGTAAAATTCATTTTTACCATTTTCAATGTTGTAGAGCTCAAAAGCACCGGTGCCAATTTTTCCTCTCTGAAGCGCCATGTTGTCGGTGTTTCCCTTTCTTTCCTTCCTTTCATCTATATTTGTGTGCATGGCTTTCAAATTTTTCCAGACGGTGGGAAAATTTGGTTTTTTTGACTACATGCCAACCATGCCTCCCTGACAACAAAATGTCTAGGTAATATCTTTGTTTCTTTATAACTTAAGTTTTTAGCGATTAAAATTTAAAATTGAGTTAATTTTTCATTGTTTAAAAAAAAAAAAAAGTTATGTGGTGCGTTTGAGACGTTCGACTCACACTACGGTCGATGCCCCCTGTAAATTTATAGGGCACACTGCAACATAATGTTAAATTCCTCGGCAGTGCATAGGTAAAGAGGAGCACACTTTCACATTCATTTATCGATGCACCGCCTAAAATTATTTAGTTATTCAGCAGTGTGTCTCAGTACCGCTAACACACCGGTCCATTATGGTACATGACGCACCGTGCGAATCAAATATATTATTTTTCACAGTGTGTTAGTAAGCGTGCACATGAATAGTAATAATGAATTATATGGCGGGATGATAGTAGGAACAAAGAAACTATTACCCAGAATAGGGGAGGTTGTTAGAAGGTCGGAATTGCGATCACAGTTTTTGTAGGTTTTAGGGTTTTCAACGAGCAACATGGTTACCAAAGGGGGAGGGAGAGGGGCTCCCTCCTATCGACAAGTCATGGTAGACAAAGGGAAAGGCCTGTGTGGGGGGGGGGGGTTCAAGGCCCCACAAACATGGGCAGTTGTTTCTGCGTTAGAGGCATACAAAGAGTATATGCATGACAAAAGAGGACAAGCTGGAGAAGAGAATAATGAGAACAAAAAAAAGTAGACAAACCCAACACATCCAATGGGAGTGGGCGGGAACAATGCATGCAAGAAAAAAATTATAGTGATCTGAAAATTTGTTCTCGAATATCCACATACACAAGAATATAGAGATCATATGAGGGTGCATTCCTTCATTTGCAAATTTATGGGCCTATGGCCAACCGAAAAATTCCTACGAAGTTGGATCAAATACCATTGGAAACCATGCAGAGAGGTGGACCTACACCCTAATGCAGGAAGGGGATGGAGATTCTAAAATGACACCCAGTGAGGTAGGAACAGAGGATATGGATCTTCGCAACAACGTGGAAAGGGAAGGGATTTACCTTCAAAATATTTTGGACCAATGGAAAAAACAAGGTATGGAAACCATCCCTTCAGACCAACTGGATCGTATTCATTATATCTTCCTAATGAGGGAGGAGGAAAATTCTAGACGAATCAAATGCATGCATGGAGAGATAGGAAACCTGGGTATCAAACCTAGGGACAACCAACATCCTCAGTTACCAAATAAATCTAAGAGAAAGAAGGGTAGAAAACCCAACAATGTTGTGCTGCAGGAACTGGGAGTGCTTCTGATAAACTCCGGTAAGATCAAAACGTTGTTCCCTACATCCCCTCCACTTGGTTTAAAATGAAAATTATCACTTCGAATATAAGAGGCTTGAACAACCCTAGGAAAGAGAAAATTCTCAAAAATAAGTTAGAAATGGAAAAACTAGGTATATGTTTTATACAAGAAACTAAATGTACAACAGAGAAGTTGTTACAAATAAGTAGGAAAAGTTGGAATACTTACAATTGTTTAGATATTGATAGTCAAAATTATGTCAGGGGCATTCTCACCTTGTGGAACCCTCAAACAGTTGACCTGATCTCAACAGAAGCTACAAGTTATTATTTATCAGTGGATTTGCAAATTATAGGGACTCCAAACAAGGTCATGTTCACTAATGTGTATGGACCCCAACTTCTGGATGATAAGAAAAGAATGATGACAGGCTTAGAAACTATCAAAGACTGAAATATGAATTCTCACTTGATTTTAGTAGGATATTTCAACATAATTGTTACCTTGGATGAGAAGAAAGGGGGAGTTTGAAGATTGGATAGAGATGCTAAGGTATTCTCACCCTTTATAGAAAAAAGAACCTAGTATATATCAGAACTACTAATGATACGGATTTAGGAGCGGAACAAACTCATTAACAGATTGAATACAATAAACACAAAGATATGAAGAATAACACAATTATCCAGTGAACAATATCTTCTATTAAATAATGAAATAGGCTAAAACTGTAAAACTACCAAACTAAAACACTTGCTCGAATGGTGGTAGTTATCTCTGAGAAGAGATGTCGCTGCTACAGGCATCCGTTTGAGCAGAATGGATTACAATGAGGCTCTAGAGGCCCTTTTCATATTACTCATGAATTCCAAAACCCTAGACATCCAAAAACCTAACACTAGAAGGTGAAACGCCAAAAGTCATGTGGGCCCTATGGGTAATTTGGTGTAATTTGGTACGTCAACTTCCTAGGGTCATAACTTTTGCATATGACCTCTATTTTAGGCGCATGATAGCCCGTTGGAAAGGTATTTCGAAGAAATACACATTACACCATCAAACTCTAACTTTGTCTATAGTTTGACTGTGGCGAGCAAAAAAAACAACATTTAGGGCACCAAAACGGCCACGAAAGTACAACAAGATGTGATGACATGAAAAGATACAAAATAAGACAGTTAGATTAGGTGAAAGGCCACTCATATCCACCTAGAGGATGTGTGAGGCTTCATACAGCCCCAGGAGTGTAGAACCCACAATTACAAAGAAGCACAGAAGAACGTGCTGAACAAAAACGGACACGAGGAGCCAGTTGGAATAGGTGGGTGGCCACCAATATCCACCTGGATCAATCCTCCCCGAAGGAATGGTCTCCATTGCGTTGAGTTCACCTATCAAGTGAGGAAACTTCTATTGGATTTGTCCCCGGGTGAGCCACTTGCCTTGGTGTAGGAGTTGCCTTGCCTTGACAACCCGATAAATCTGGATCCGCTGCTGGCGAGTGACCTTAACCGATGTGTCCACTATATGATCAGTGGATTCTTGTTCCATGCAGTCAGGTTTGATCTCTGTGTGTGTTAGTTGTTCTGTGATTTTAGAGGTGTCCAATAATGGTGGAAAACATGGTCGAAGGAGGTCCACATTGAATACTAGATGCAGACCAAGGAAGGGTGGAGTGTTGAGCTCAAAAGAATAGCTACCCACAAACTTAGTGATAGTGTAATTCCCATAATGAAGTGGGAGAAGCTTCTGATGGGGCCCGGTGAGATGCTCCTTCTACAAATGTAACCATATTTTGTCGCCAACCTAAAACTGGTGTGGTACCCTGTGTTGATCATGGTGTTGCTTGTACTTAGCATTGGATTTCTGAAAAATCTCTTGGACCTGTTGGCAGATGTGTTGAATTTTCTTAATGAATCTGGTGGCTTTGTCGATCGCAGACTGATGAGGGGAATATTTTTTTTGTGTGGTGGCAAGAGGAAGTGAAACATCAATGGGTCCCAAGGGTTGGAATCCCAGACGCACATGAAATGGGCTATGGCCAGTGGAACTATTGAGATCCATATTGTAACTGTGTTGGACATATGGGAGACTCTTGTCCCATGTACGGGGATTCTTATAATTGTACATGCGTGGGATGTGCACAATCATCTGATTGACGACCTCTATTTGGCCATCAGTTTGGGGGTGGAAAGAAGTGGATTTTGTGAGCTTGGTGTCCAACAGAGACCAGAGACTCGACCAAAAGGTGTTGAAGAACTTGTTGTCTTGGTCGGAGATGATGGTATGTGGTATCCCAAAGTGGACCTAAACTCGTTCGAAGAAGAGATTGGTTGTGTCTGCCACTGTGACAATATTCTTACAGGCTGTGAGGATGGCCATCTTCAAAAATGATCAACGACCAAAAACATGTAGTCATTTCCTTGCTTGGTGGACCACAAACTAGACATGTAATCCATTGGGATGGATTCCCATGGATTCTCGGGAATAGGAAGAGGGGTGTATAAGCCTTTCTTCTTGATGGTTGGCTTGGCAATGGAATAGGCAGTGCAAGATCTGATATACTTGCTGACATCCTATCAAATTTTTGGCCAATAATTTTTTTTTTGAAGAACGACCACAATTGTCTCTATGCCAAAATGTCCTGCCAACTGACTGTAGTGAGCTTCCCAAATCATCTTTGTATGCTTGTTTGTAGGAACACAGAGATGTCCTAGGTGGCATAAGATTTCATTCTGAATGTGAAAATCTATGACAGTTGTGCATGTACCCAAGAGCTGATATGTGGTGGCGAAGTTTGGATCTTGTTGATAAAGTTGGGGCCACTTAGATGCTTCATGTTCACAGGAATGGAGCACAGTGGTGAGTGCAGCCATAGGAGGCCGACTGAGGCAGTTGGTGACACGATTGGAGATACTTGTCTTATACTTGATGTTGAGATAGAAATGTTGTAGGTAGGTGGACCACTTCTGATGGCAATCGTTTTGCAATTTCCCCTGTGTCTGTATGAACTACAGAGGCTTCTGATCAATGTGTATGATCGTATCTTTCCCCAGAATGTAATGTTTCCATTAACGACAGGATTGTACAATGGAATACATTTCCTTGTCATAGGTGGGGTATTTCCAGACAGTATCGGAGAGTGTCTCACTATGGTATGCCATAGGATGTTTGTGCTGAGTGGGAAATGTACCCACCGCATAGTCAGATGCATCAGTCTCAATATCGAATGGTTGTTGCAGATCGGGCAAGGAGAGTACTAGATCTTAGCACAATTAATGCTTTAGATCATCAAATTCTTGTTTCTGCTCCTTCCCCCACACGAACTTGGCCCTAACACCACCCTTGGTCACCTAGCTAAGGGCCCATGCAATATGGGAGAATCCCAACACAAACCGTCGGTAGAAATTGGCTAGTCCCAAGAAGCTTTGAAGCTTGGTTAATGTGGTAGGGGCTAGCCAGTCATGGATGACTTGGATATTAGTCGGATCCACATCTACCCCTGCATGCTCATCAACAACATAGCCTAGGAATTGGACCTTGTTCATTCCAAAAGAGCATTTTTCCAAGTTGGCATAAAGCTTGTGTTGTCGCAGAGTGCTCAAAACATGTTGAATATGTCGCATGTGCTCCTCCCATGTTCTGCTGAAGATGAGGATTTCATCCAAATATACTACCACAAAGGAGTTGGTGAAGGGTCTCAATAAATCATCCATTAACCTCATGAAATTGATTGGTGCATTTGTAAAGCCAAAGGGCATGACTAGCCATTTGTAGAGACCTTCTTTAGACTTGAAGGTTGTCTACCAAACATCGGTTGGTTCGATGGGAACCTGGTGGTAGACAGACTTTAGGTCAATCTTGTTGAATAACGTTTCCCCCTTGATTTGGTCAAGAAGGTCATCAATATTGGGAATAGGGTAGCAATTCCTAACTATGATTTTGTTTAAGGATTTGTAATCAATGCAGAGTCGCCAAGTCTTGCCCTTCTTCTACACCAGTACAATTGGGCTTTTGCAAGGGGAGGAGTTGGGTCAGATGTGCCCCTTTTGAATAAGCTCTTGGATCTGACGCCTGATTTCATCATTCCCCATCAGCGAGCATCGATAGACTAGTCCATTAGGTAGAGGTTCACCGGGGGTCAGATCAATTGGATGTTTGACTTGACAGTGTGTCAGTACTCCTGTAGGTGAGGTGAAGATGTCTTTGTATTCTTCCACGATTCTGTCCACTTGCTTCTGCTACAAAGAGAGGCGTTGTGTAGAGGCCACGAATGTGGTGACGAACTTCTACTTACTGTGACCACAAATCACAAAGAAGATGAGCTTCCTAGTCTGTGAAATGACTTTACTACATTTCTTAGGAAAGATTAAATAAATAGCAGTAGGCGACACCACCTCTGGGATATTGTACAATTGTCTACCCAAAGTAATAATAAAACTGCGGGGTCTAGACTCATACACAACATGACACTTCCACAAATATGGTTGTCCTAAAAGAACATCACAAACTTCAAGGGGATCAATATCACACAATACCTCATCTTTGAAAGGCTTGATGTCGTAGGGCAGACGACAATGTTGGATGACACAGAGATCTCTTCCTTGACAAAGCTAGCTGATGGTGTAGGTATGCGTGTGTGGTGTCATTGGAAGATCCAGCCGCTTGACAACCTCTTCTAAAATCAATTTCTTCTAACTACCACTATCGACAATGAAATGAATCTGAGCCCCCTTGACCCACATCTGTGACTGAAAGAGGTGTTCCCCTTCCTTTGGTTCTTTTGGTTCCCTTGGTCAGACTTTGGTGGTAGCAAAAGTGGAACTGAGTTTAGCATCAATAATCCACTTCCCTCCTTCAACATTTGACTCGGAATCAGAATCAACCTCTAAATCAGAATCCTTCAGCTCGGCCACGAGGGACTGCTTGGAGAAAAATTCATCGGTGTTGTGCTACGAAATTTTATGGTACTCACACCATTTTCTCGTGTCCTTCTTCATATTCTCGTTGGCCTTCTTGTGTTGCATCTTGGAAGGATTGTCCTGAGGGTGGCCATCTCAACTTGGTCCCTTGTTGTGTGGGTTGGGGATGCCTTTTCAATTCTTCAGCTGTGAGGGGATTGCAAATCCAAACTCTCATTGTTTCTGATTAAATTTCTGCTCAATCTTGAGAACATATCTATAAGCTGTAACCAATGAGGCGATGTCCAAGAAATATATATATATATATATATATATATATATATATATATATATATATATTTTTTTTTTTTTTTTTTTTTTTTTTT
>ML781765.1:616086-643783 GCA_009831015.1 Picea engelmannii
TATGTATGAAAACAATCACAGTATTTGAGAACCATATGATGATCAGAGTCTTTGATACCCAATTTGGTGTGTAGCGTATGGAAAATATTGGTGAAATCTGGTACTATATGGTCCCCTTCTTGACATAGGGTGGTCCATCTGGTGTACTGGTCCTTGCAGCTTCCAACATGGTAGTATTGTCCTTTAATGGCATCCCAGAATGAATCCCATGTAGGGGCCACCACAAACATTGTATATTCCTCCACGACCCTTTTCTCAAAGTAAGTATCCCACTAGTCTTTAACATGGGGAATGACCTTGAGGAGTGAAAAAGTGATCTTTTCCCTATCAGAAAAATTGTGGACTGAAAAATATCCTTCGAGTAGATTCAACCATTTATATACAACATCCACATCTATCAGTCCTTCAAATAATGGAATGTCAAAATTTACCTGTACCTTGAAGGGGGTGCATGGCCGCCTGATGAAGATTCTTCTCTTGTGGGAAGCCGTCGAAGGATCTGCACAAAGTTGTCCATCATTTCATTCCTTTGTCATGCAATGGCTTCCTTAAGTAACATTTTAATAGGATCTCTTTCCCCATCATATTTATTTTCTTCCCCCATGGGTTATTCTCGGGCTTGGCATGACCAATCTTGTAATGGATCGATTGGTTCAAGTCCCAACTTCTTGTACTGAGATCTTGTCGAGTACATGCACGAAGAAAAATAAATGAAGAGAAGACCAATTTGATACCACTGATATGGATTTAGGAGCAAAACAAACTGATTAACAGACTAAATACAATAAACATAGAGATATGAAGAATAACACAATTATCCAATGAACAATATCTTCTATTAAATAATGAAATAGGCTGAAACTGTAAAACTGCAGAACTAAAACACTTGCTCGAATGGTGGTAGCTATCTCTGAGAAGAGATGTGGCTACTACACGCATATGTCTGATAAGAATGGATTAGAATGAGTCTCAAATGGCCCTTTTCATATTACTTATGAATTCCAAAGCCCTAGACATCCAAAAACCTAACCCTAGAAGGTGAAACGCCAAAAATCATGTGGGCCCTTGGGTAATTTGGTGTAATTTGGTGCCTCAACTTCCTAGGGTCATAAAGTTTGCATACAACCTCCATTTTAGGCACGTGATATCCCATTGGAAAGGTCTTTCAGAGAACTACACATTTCGCCATCAAACTCTGACTTCGTTTATAGATTGATTGTGGTGATCCAAACAAACAATGTTTAGGGCCTCAAAACAACCCCAGAAGTACAACAAGATGTGTTGACATGAAAACATACAAAATAATCCAGTTGGATTAGGTGAGAGGCCACCTGTATCCACCTAGAGGATGTGTGGGGGTTCAGACAACCCTAAGAGTGTATAATCCACTATTACAAAGTAGTACATAAGAATGTTCTGAACAAAAACGAACACAAGGAGCTGGTTGGAATAGGTGGGTGGCTACCAATATCCACCTGGATCAAGTAATGGAATTTTTACTTGGAATAATAAGAGATACTTACATAACCAAGTAACATCGAGATTAGATAGATTTTTAATCTCAGAATCTATTTTAATGAAAGGTATTGACATGGAAGGAAACATCCTTCCATGGGGGGGCTCGGACCATTGGTTAGTTCTATTAGAGGAAAACTTCCAAGGGACCCCAAAAAATAGACCATTATGTTTTGAGAGTTTTTGGACAGAGCACCCAACCTTCAAGGAGAATATCAAGCTATGGTGGACAAAGGACATCCAAGAAAACAGGACAAAATTTTTTAGACTCCAGGGAATATTGAAACATGTAAAAAAAAAACAATGGAATCAAAAAGTCTTTGGGAACATTGATCAAGAAAAAAAATATCTAGAACAAAACATGGACAAGCTTAAGGAATTATGCATTCAAGAAGGCTACAATGAGGAGAGGAAAGTGGGGGAGAACCAACTTCATCAGGAATGGGATAAAAGATGTAAGCAAGAGGAAATATCATGGAGAAACAAATCCAGAGTTCAGTGGTTAAAGGAAGGGGAGAAAAGGACAAAATTCTTTCACAAGTCAACAATAACACACATGACTCATAATAGAATCTTGAAAATCCGAGACCATGAAGGTATAGATCAATAATATCACCATGAAATTGAAAATTCTCCCATTCACCACTTTTAGGACATATCTAAAGAACCCAACATAGATCGATTGAAGGCTATACAAAGAATTTTGAGGCATATTCCTAGATTGGTTACAGAGGAACATAATCAAAATTTAAGAAAACCAATCTCACCAAAGGAGGTTGACCAAGTTGTTTAAGAGATTCCAAATGGGAAGGCCCCGAGACCTGATGGCTTCACAGTGGAATTCTTCAAAGCCTACTGGGAAGTGGTAAAACATGATATCTATGGAATAGTGGAAGACTCAAGATGCTCTTCTTCTATTCTTAAAGATTTGAATTCAACTTTCATCACCTTGATCCCCAAAAAAAATGAAGCTAGAACTTCAGATCGATTTAGATCGATAGCTCTCTGAAATGTGGTGTACAAAATAATATCCAAGGTTATTGCAAGTAGACTGAAACCCCTCCTACCCATTCTAATCTCAAAGGAACAATTTGGCTTCATGGAAGGCAGTCAAATTTTAGACAACGTTATTGAAGATCATGAAAGAATCCACTCCTTGAAAAGTAGGAAAAAAGTAGGCATGATAATGCCACTAGATTTTTCCAAAGCATATGATAAACTAAGTTGGAATTATATGGAAAAAACCATGGAAGCCTATGGATTTGATAATCATTGGATAAAATAGGTAATGACTCTGGTGTCCACGACTAGCTTCTCAATTCTGGTTAATGGAGCCCCTGTAAAACCTTTCTACCCATCCAAGGGTCTTCGATAAGGGGATCCCTTATCCCCTTTCCTATTCAACTACATGAAGACAACCCCACAACCACACATCAACAATTTGTTGATGACACAATGCTACATGGAATTCCGATAGTCAAAGAGGCAAAAACTTACAAGAAAATTTTTGTAGACTTTGGAGAAGCTTCTAGAACATAAATAAATCACTCCAAGTCCATGATTTACTTTTTTAACACAAACATTGTTGTACAGAGGAACCTCTCCAACATCTTGGGTTTTAAGAGGAAGACCCTACCTACCAAGTATTTGGGAGTGCCTCTAATGGATCAGGTAGGTAAGAAATCAACCTGGGAACGTATTATAAACAAACTGCAAGACAGATTTAAAAGATGGACCTACTGAGCCCTAAAATTTGCAGGCCGACTGGTTCTCATGAAGGCAGTTTTACAAGCAATTCTAGCGTATTTATTGTCAGTTTTTCCAGCTCCAGCATGAATTTTACAAAAAATCAGAACAATACAGAGGAACTTCATATGGAGAGGTGTAGAGGACAAGAAGAAATGGGCGCTTGTGTCCTGGGAAAAATTATGTTTGCCAAAAAGAAAAGGTGATCTAGGTTTGCAAGACTCACAAACAACAAACGTTTCTTATGGAGAATTGGTGGAGATGGGTCAAAGACAATTCTTCCCCATGGGAAAACCTGTGGAAAGAAAAATATGCCCCTAAAAGTATCCCTTAGGACCTCATACGTTTCATAGGTGCAGGGGAGGGTTCAACCATATGGAATTTGTCTTGGAGAAATAAAAAATGGGTTCAAGATCATAGTTTTTGGGAAATTAGAAATGGTCAAACTGCTCAATTCTGGGAAGACACATGGCAGTAGGAACCCCGAATGGAAAACCAATATAGAGAAGGTATTAAACAAGAGTTACTCAGACAAGGAAAAGTTAAATTTTTTCAGTATTTGAAACAAAGGGACAACATCCCAAAATGGAGAACTTGGGACACAATTCAAACACAAGACATAAATTGGAATTCCCCACTGGTTAAATATTTAGAGGAGGAGCTTTGGAAAAGAAAGATTATGTTCTCTAATGAGGAGGACCAACTTTGATGGGGCAAGAAAGATGGAGGAGAATTCACTTTGAATGAAGCCCGATACTATATAGTGGGTCATGATCAGAGAAACACAAAACCCCAGTGGGAACAACTATGGAATCTCCCATAGTGGCTGAAAATAAAAATATTTAAATGGCTCGTCCTACATAAGAAAATTATAACATGGGAGAATCTAGTAAAAAGAGGCATGAATGTCCCATCAAGATGCCACCTTTGTGAAGTTTAGGAGGAGACAACAAACCACCTACTGGATGGATGCACCTATACAATGGAGGTTTGGGACTGGGTATATATTTTGTACCGACAGACTGATAGAGTGAAAGATGACATCCGAGCAACTTTGGGGAACTGGAGGGAACATTAAATTGAAAATGAAATGGTTAACTTATGTTGGGGATAAAATTAGGGGTTCTTCATTTGGGAAATATGGAAGGAAAGAAATAGGAGAATATTCAACAATGAAGCCCTACCTTTCACCAAGGTGGTTGATTCTATCAAAACTCAACTAAGGGAGACGGTTCTGGGCAGGAATTCCCTTTCTTTAACAAACAACCCTTCATCCAAAGATCTATAAGTTATGAAATTATTACAGTTGAATGATCAGAGATTCAACATACCTTCTCATCGTGACCCAACGGTCCACAATGAAGCCAAAGCTTGGACTCCGCCATAGGAAGGTTTCCTAAAACTAAATTTTGACGGAGCATCAAAAGGAAATATCGAAAAGGATGGTGCGGGAGGAGAGATCTAATACAACAGAGGGAAACTAGTTCATCTTTATGCATCCAATGTCGAAAACACAACAAATAATGCAATAGAATTTTTTGCATTGGAACATGGGTTGGAAATTATGATAAGATAAGACCATGTCAATGTCAAAGTAGAAGGTGAATAAACTCTAGTTATATGAACGACGAGAAGATTATAGTGTGGAACCAAAATTGGTAAGTTAGTAAAGCATTGGAGCTTAGCTCAAATCCTTCAAAGAATACAAAAGAACCTACAAACATATTGGACAAGGCTTGGACACAAATTCCAGTTTGACGAGACTTGGAAACAAATTTTAGTTGGACAACTCAGAACATATTGCGAACACTTGGCAACACAAGACCATCGTGGTAGTAATCGAGAATACAACCACATAGAAGGAAATGAGTGCCACATGAATCTAGAATGGGACCTAAATGGGATAGGGGGGGGAATCCACTTGGCATTCATACCTCATGTGATGACTTGACATGATGGAGATAGAAAGTCAGGTAGAGGTACAAGATATAAGTAAGGTTAAAGTGGGTAGAATTGGAGGCAATCATAGGTGGAGAAAATGAAATCATAATCAGAAGAGGCGAGAGAATTTGGGGGTTGGATCTGAGTAGAGAACTTACTCAAAGGACCAGGTCATACCTAAAAGGACTAGATTCCTTGCTTGCAACAGGAGAAGTGATAGGTGAAGTACCAAAGGAAGGGTAATGGCATGAGGAGCCATGCCCGGTATTCATTTTTCCCATATAGATTGTATAAAGGGAGGATCATTAAGAGATATAAGAAATCATGCAAGAGGATTTTATATTCAGGTTTTAATTTTGGTTATCCACACCTCACATAGATCCTTTGATGAGTTTAAAGGTAACGCAAAGGATAGGAGCAGGAGGAATATTAGTGTTCTTATCCAAGCATGTGCCAGAGGTTTAGAGAAAGAAGAGGATAGCAATATCGAGCGTATGAAATATACCACTAGGAAGGGAAGCCCTCTTGAGGACTCCCAACCAGAGAGTTCACTAAAAAAGACAAGGATTGAGAATGAAACAAGGGTTGTTGCTAGGATATATCAATCCACAGTACCACAGGAAGGAAAAGAAGCAATGGAAAAATGTGAAGAGGAGCTTAAGGTAGAATGAGAGAGCAAAGAAAAAAACAAATTTTCTCAGGAGTTGGACTAGATTATAGATACCGGGACAACTCACACCCGAGAGACTCTCTATCATAAAACTCTCGAGATGGTGTGGCATACAAAGATGTTGATAGTAAAGGTGAAGGAATATAGCAAGGAAACTCATATGGAGGACCAATGGGAGATGAAGTCCCTAGTGGAAGATATCCAACGTCGAGTTAGTGGGTTGGAGACCATAGTTAAGCTGTTGGTAGATATTGAAAAAATCTAGCAGAGAAAGAAAGAGAGAATGGAAACATAGTTCAACCTGTACCTGCAGTATGTCCACCACATGGAAATTACACTTGCGCATGGTCATGGTTCACAAGCTCATATCTCAAAGGTTTGGGTGGCGTGTCCCAAGGAAGGAAAAAAAAGACAAGCTGGAGGATCGGAACAGTACAGGTTCTCTATTTTAAATTTGAAGAATAGTTTAGTCAACTCACACCTAGAGTGTAGGTGTATAAGTCAGTTTGGTCCCTTTTTTGTGATCTCAAGTAGTTATATGCAGTTTTTTCAATCTAGAAGGTGGTAATATGTCTAGTTTCTATAGAAGTAGTATAGTTATCAAAGTTGTATCCAACTCAAAAGGCTCTTGATTCTAGATAAACATGAAAAAATAGTGACTGTATATAGTTGGTCTAGTTTCCATTTTGGAATATTAGTGGCCATATGTTTGTATGATGTTTTTGAGGACATAATATAAAATCTTATATTGAATTACAAAAAAAGAATCCTACACATCAGTGCATTCATATTTACAAACACATCGTTTTAAAAAATTGGCATTTTGTCATGGTGTGCCTTGTAAATTATCTGTGTGCACCGCTCCTGGTGCAAACCAAATGACTTGAACGCATCGCCCGAAACAGTTAGATAAAAAACTGCCAAGTTTTGTGCTCGTCAATTTTAAAAAATTGGTGGAGTGGTGAGTAGTTGTTACTGAAACGCACCAGTTCATTTAAGGAACATGTACGCACCACCTTAACTAATTTAAAAAAAAAAATTACAATGCGTTAGGATTTTAATTTGTTTTTAATTTAATTGGTGCATAGGGTAGTCGTAACACACTGATTGGGCAGTGCGTCAATGTTAAAAAATTGGTGGGGCAAAGTGTCTCTGTTACTTAAACACACTAGGTCATATAAGGAATGTATATGCACCACCTTAACTATTTTTTAAAATATTGCTTTACGGTGCGTTAGGATTTTAATTTGTTTTTATTTTAAGTGGTGCGCAGGATAACCTTAATGCACCAGGGCATGGATTTACCTAACCACGCCAATGTGGTAGGGTTATACAACACACCACATAACATAATATAATGAATTTTATACAGTGTGTTAGTTTTCACTGGTGGACCGTGGGAAGTGCTCACAAGTTATGTACGCACCACGGGTGGTGCTTAACTATTTTTCAGGCGCACTCGTTATGAAATTTACTTATTTTTTGAAGGAAGTTATTTTTCCGTATTTATAAATAAATTTTGCATTTAGTATATTTTTTTAATGTTTTATGTATGAGTGAGGATGATGTATTTCATATGTTCATCATGCAGAGATGTGAGCGGCAAGAGAAACAACAACAATAGTAGGATCAGAGGGTGGACTTGTACAATGTTGTACAAGAATGGGAGGTGAGGGAGAAGGAGAGGTATTTGTACCCTCACCCTATTACTACAATGACTCATTTATCTTGAGGAATGTAGGCCTACTTAAGTAACATGAGAAGGATATATCCCTTAAGGGGCACTCCGGGTTGTTGGTGCATCTGATCCTTTGATGGGATGTCCATCGACGAGATTTCTATGTGGGTTCGAATCAGTGGTACCATCCCACTGAGGAGGATATTTACTTTATCATTGGGCTGTCGAGGAGAGGGGAGGATTTTCCCCAGTACCCATATGTCCCAATAGGTGTTTCATATGAGAGTCAACTCATTTAATATTAGTGATATATTAGGGTTGATGTACTATCCCCAACTGATTTCCAGGTGTCTGGTGGACAACTGTGGATCCTCTCTTTTAGTGCAGAGGAGGTTAGGTGACTCTCACTGTTAGTGATGACCATAACACACTTTACCAATGATGGGTAGCATATTATTTTCCCTCTCTTGTATTATGTTGATTCATTGGTACAGAGGCTACGGTGTATAAGATGGTCTTTCATTTTTTTGCGGCAGTTTTGTATAGTGCTAGACAAATGTGATGCTATGATACGTGGGAGGTCGAACTTCCCTTTTTCTTCAGAGCTGTTTTTATTATTTTTTTAGAGGTTTCCAGAGATGAATTCGAATGTTTTCCATCATCCTGCTAGGTCGAGAACTCATGTATGGATGCATATGTGGGGGGAGATGATTCCCAAGAGGGACCAACCAGAGTTTCTGGCCAGGATTTCCCTAGATGCATTGGGGCTACTAGGCAGTGAGGTGGATCACATCTTAGGCATGGTGTCGTGTCCTTACGCGGGTTTGGATTGGCAAGAATGTCCAAACATCCTCTTCACACCAGATGAGCCACCAGATGATAGAGGTAATATTAGTGTTTTTTTTAAATTAATCTAGTTTCATTTTATTGCCTTACTTAATTAGAATAAAACTACGTCTAACACATTCTTTAACTTGTTTTATTAAATTTTTTAATGAAACTATATAATTATTGTTGTGTACTATATATTTTGTAGATATTGGAACTTTCATTGGAAATGTTCCTCCTCCCCCAACAAATGATGATGAGGATATGATGCTTGAGGTCATGATGGGTCAGGGTCCTCAGATGCATATACTCGATGACATGCGTTGTAGGATAGATACACGATTCAAGTTGGAGTTGGGTGACCGAATCTGTGCACTTTTGAATGAGGTGGGAGTCTTCCCTGTGATGATGCGAGACATCAAAGAAGATACTATTCTCTTGGATATTTGGAGGGATATGCCACGTGATTTGATGCCTCTTATGCATCATATCTTCAGAGATACTAGGCTACTAGAATCAATGAAGGGTCCTTATGATAGGCACAACTCACCTTCCAATATGACTCGTTCGTCCAGTACCCCATTTATTGATGAGGGTGATCGTGATCCCTCTCCACATCCTCCTCCTCCTCCTCCTTCACCTCCCCTGGATCATGAGTAGGAAACACATATTCCTCCTCCTCCTCTTTCACCTCACCTAGATGAGCAAGCATGACCTATTCCTCATCCTCTTCTTTCACCTCACCTAGATGAGCATGCATGAACTATTCCTCCACTGCTTATTTCTGGTCAGAGAGTCGACCAACCACTTCCTCTTGACCATCCATCATCTTCTACTACAAACGAGGCCTCCACTACTATTGTAGATATGTAGATTATCCAATCGGCTAGACCAAATATGTTATATTAGTAATTTGACGTGTTCATGATATATATATATATATATATATATATATATATATATATATATATATATATATATATATATATATATATGGTGCATTTTTTCTGTTAATGTTGATGTACTTAATTTATATGTTGATGTTGAGGTGTATACTGTTAGGTCATGTTATATATGTTTGTTAAATGTGCTTTATAGATGTTTATGTTAAATTATGTTTGTAAGATGTGTGTGATGATGATGTTAGACAATGCTTGTGTTTTCTTATATGTGATCACAATGATCATGCCCTGTTAGATTATTGGATTTGTGTGCTAGCTAATTAATGGCATTTATATGTGTTAGAGGTACATATAATTGATTAGATGATTTTAGAGAATTTAAATGTGTATTCTAGATGATGTTTATGTTTGTTAGATGGTTATCATCATGATGTTTATTTTTATTAAATGATTTTTATTATAGATTATGTATTGGTGAAATTATATCAAAATTTTATATATGAAACATAAAGAATTAATTTAAATAAAAAATGCAAAGATATTTTTATAAGTTACAAAGTTCAATATGGTTGAAAGTATAATTGTAAAACTACCATAAACATTTTTCTATTGCATAGATAGTTCATATATATTCATTCTAACTAAATTCTTTTTCAAAAAACAAATTACATATGAATAAATGTAATTTTCCATTGTACTAATTACTCTTTTTTAATAGACGTTTCTACACTAAAAAATGTTTTTATAAAAAAATTATGATCTCCAAAGATAAGCATTATATTGGCTCTAAAATTTTATGGATGCAAATTAATCTTCCTATTGTTATTTTTGTCATTATTTCATAAGTTGATTGCTATCAAATTTTAAATTTCTATTAATTATATTATATTTCGTTGCATATATATATATAATTAAAAAAATTAATTAAATAACTCATGCATGGTTTAAAATATTCACAACTAAAATGCTCAAGCAATGAATTACAATGCAAATATTAAAATTATTTCCCTAAGAGATATAAGGATCAAAGGCATATCACTAACAAGAGTGCTCTATACAAGTGCTTGAATGTATCCAAGGGTTAGAGGATTGTTAATAAATGGATAAATATCACCTTTTATACACATCTTAATTCTAAGTACACCATTGTTACTATACTCTTTTTTAGGTCTCAATGCTTCTATAACATGTTGGTAAAGGATCAAACATCTAACATCTTGAGGCCTTTTTGAACATGATAATAATTATTACAACTTTATCATGATAATAATTCTTAAAATTTCATATAATTAAACATGAAACGACATATAAATATGTTCAAATAACAATATAAAATTCTATTTCAATCAATCATTCCATGCAATCACAAATAATTTGAAAGAAAAACACATTACGTATCAAACTGACTATTAACCAACTAAAATTGTTCAAATATTTGTTATAACTTAACATTTTCTCTATCATAAGATGAATAAAAAAACATATAATTAGCGAAATAAAGATAACAAAAATATACAACAAAAATATTAATGATGACATAAAACATGTACATATCACTCTCTGTTGTCATCACCATAATTATCTTCCTCGCATGGAATGATAACACTTTTGTTCTCAAAAATATGTTTTGATCCAGGGTCGTGTCTTAATACAAACCACCAATCCCTATCCAACACATTTGGGTAAAAAAACACTTGGTTGTATTGTTTTGGGAAAACATAAGGCTCCTTAGCTTCATCCCAAATCTTTCTAGAGCTGATGCAAATCAACCCACTATCGGAAAAATCCTTTACATTATTCTGATCAAAGGTGTCCCACCACTTGCACCTAAAAATAACACATTGGAAAGAAGAGAAGTCCACTCAAATGATCTCTTGTATCTTTCCAACATAACCTAACGTCCCTCGTATTAGGATTTTATTGTGGTGGCTAGCATGACTAGATTGGTCGAACTCTGTAACATTCCGCTTCGGCGTACTGAGCAAACTTATTCTTTGAGGACACTTTCTCGCAAGTGATCCAGATTAATATGCTATTAAAACTTTTGATTTTGATTATGAGGCGTATGGGTTGATGACATGTTGTTTTATCGCATTGACGTAGACAGGTGCTATTGACTCGGTTTTACTGAGTGTGCAGGATTTTGGACCTCGAGGATGTAGAGGAATCCATGGAACCCCTTGGACTCCAGATCGAGTCAGGGAGTATATCATTGGGGTTGGATTGTTTTACTGTGATATTAGTGCATCTGATTAGATGATATGATATGGATATATTCTGACATGATTTGTTGATGATGCAGGTTGACGATAGCTTGCTGACCAGACTCACATATGGAGTAAAGGGGTCACGCACGACTACCAGAGATGTTGAGGGAGAGGTGTGGATAGTAGCCCTGCAACAACCTACTAGCACTCCCAGCATGGATTGAACTGTAGGTTAACGATTACCTAGTTCGAGAGGACCCATGATGCCGTGAGGGAAGACTGCGACAGTCGCTCACGATGATTGTAAGGGGCGCGCAATAAGGCAGGGGCCTTATTCCTTAGAGGCCCTTAGTCTCCCACAAGTTCACCTGGAGGGGTATTGACTCCAGGGGTTATTGATGTCTACCAAGTCAGTCAAGAGGAGAGTGTCACCCTTGTAGCACGTAGTGTGTCCTGAAGGGAACTTCTCGCAAGGGAATAGATGAGGCGAGTGGCACCCTTGGAGCACCTAGTGCATCCTAAAGGGCACGTCGCATTGTTGATAATAGAGGACTGAACCTACATGGACTTAGGACGAATAACATGTTAAGTATTTTTAAAACAAATTCCCTAATTAAATGTCGCCCAGTACAAAAATTTAAGGTCTACGTCTAAATTACGCTAGTGGTAAAATTTTGTCTATCTGTAAAATAATAATAATAATAATAATAATAATAATAACATAAATGATAATTATGATCTTCGTTAAATCTTGTAACATGAAGGGAGTAAGAAATTTAATTTACTCATAAAAAAAAAAATTGTTGAAATAAAATTTTAAAAGGGAATGAATTGTTTTATTATTATTTTTAATTATATTAATTAAAAGATAAAAGGGAAAAGGGGTTAAATTCCACACCTGCCTTTTTGAGTTCTAATTAAAAAGGGGAAAGAGGGAAAATCTAAAATTTTTAGGAAACTAGGAAAGAGGTAAACATAAAAAGGGGAAAAAGGGGAACATAAGGGAAAAAGGCGGAAGGTCAAACTTAGTAAACCATCTACCATTTAAGAGATTTCTAACTTAAAATGAACTAACAATTTAATAAAAGAGAAAGTTATTAAAACCTGTAAGAGAATTTGGGGACACCTAGGAGTGATTCTAAGAGTAACTCTAGGTGGGTTAGGGAAATAAAGATAATTAATTAATTAAAGAAATTAATTTATGGAGGAATGAAGGGGATGGGTGACACTTGTACGGGGAGGAATTTTTAGGAATTTAATTATAAAACTTAACTAAAAGAGAATTTTTGGAAAGTAAGGAACCACGAAACTCTATATAATGAAGGGAGGTGATGGAGGTTGGAGGATCTTCTGTTGGCGTAACGTTACGCTGCAAAAATATCTACTTGACTGATTTAACTTGTGGGAGTTGGGATACCCAGCTCGGTGAGGAGTGGTAGCTTGGCCTTGCGAGGCGAGTTGGGAGATAGTTGAAATCTTTGGATAGTGGGTGTGTGGCCCCTTTGCGGCTTGGGGGGCTAAGGGGGAAGAAGAGTACCCCTAGCATTAGTTGGGAGGTATCGGTGAAGTCTCGCCAGTCCTTGCCTGAGAAGTTGGCTAGGAGCCTGATCTACGGTTGTTGCCTTGGCATTAAAAGACCTATGGATCTCAATGCCCTTGTTTTCTGAGCGAGGATGACAAGCGAAGGATGCACCTGTTCACTGTCTAACCAATGGTTTCTCTTGCTTGATTGTTGGTCATTGCGCCTTCCTGTATTGAGTTCTTCCTCCGCAGTTATAATTACTATCCCCAAATTTTAACTCTGCATTTTTATGCGCGATTGGATAAAATTTTAACCCTGCATTTTATGTATTGATGGAGAATTTTAACTCTACATATTTCTTATGATTAGAATGCACTGCATATTTTCTCTCCTACTATTTTTCTTCTATGAGGCAGAATTATTGTTTCTCTATGTTTTTATTCTATGCCTTCACTCCTTTCCTGCGATGTAATACATCTGATCTCTAGATCTAACAAACGATTCATTACAGTTCTTGCGATTTTTAAACTATTATCTTTTATCTCTGGTTTGAAAAGGTTTGAAATCGCCCATCATAACCATGATTGGTTATTGAAATCTCAACAAATTTCCCTGGGCTCATCATCTACGCTGGATTTGATGCCACGTGATGATTTGGTTAACTCTTGACCTTTTTACCTCTGCGTCTTACTTAAAGTTTACCCTTGTCCCCTCAATGATTGACTTTTTTGTTGCGTTTCGATGAAGACTCCTTTCTCGGTGCGTCCTCTTGTTTTTCTCAGTGTTTTTGTCCTTTCTGTTACATGGATTCCATGCGGTTGTATCCCTTCTTTGTGTTTTTCCAAGGATGTTCTTGACTTCCTTCTTCTGAAATTTTTCCTGAGAATCGTAACTACATCTGCGATTTTCAGTGCTCTCTGCATTTTGATTTCTTTCGTCTCAGTCTCATTTCCCACAACATTTTCAGGAGGGTTAAGGCTTTGCACCTTCCCTTGTCCCCATGATTTTTGGACTGCCCACGAATTTTGGAAGTGAGGGAGAATCTTGACAAGATTCAAAAGATGATTTTTGTTATAAGCTGGGATATCTGCGTGAAACTTGTCTTCTTGAATGGAATCTATGCCGTATGAGATTTATGTCTCACGGCTATAATATATATCTTAAGGTTGCGATAGAGATACTGTATTGATCGATCATGTCTCACTTATGATATTAAGGATAGTTTTTGGAAGACACTGCATCGTCCATCACGTCCTCCTTCACGAATTTTGGGGTAAGACTGCTAGAAGAATCTGCGCCTTCAGTCTTGTCTATTCCTTGTGACCTCGAATGGAACCTTGGTGCTGTGATTTCCCCCTTGATTTCTGTAGCCAATTCCTGTAGTGGAGGGTTTACGCATTCGCCCTGTGAACTATGTCTCAGTACTCCCTTGGACAGTCTTGATTTAGCGTTAGTAAATTCTTGAACAACCTGCATTGTAACTCCTTTTCACAAGCGACGCGCCTTCAGTGAATTGCATGGCATCCTGCTGATGGCAGTAATTTTTAAGTGACATAAATTAATTAAGTGACAGGTTGAATAGCAGTAAATTATTAAATGATAGTTGAAATGGCAGCAACTACTAAATGACAATTTGCAATGGCAGTAAATTCATTAATTAATAGTTATTGATTTGGCGGTAAATTTAATGACAATAAGTTTATATTGGGAAGGCATTATATATTTAAGACAACATAGATTTATCTTTATTTCAATAGAAAATTGATTCATGTCAGACCACGTCCTCTCATTTGTCAGTGATTCATGCTTGGTTAGACAACAGGGGCGTTTTCAATGAAAAGTCAATTCTGGTTATGGCTAACCTTACTTTTACTCAGCATCTTAATGTGAATAGGAAGCTCGTTAAGCCTAACAACCTTTAAAATGGGCAGACGACGTGTTGGATGTTAAAGTCATTAATAGCATTATAATATTAGACATTGTAATTTGATATAGTGAATGTTGTTTATATATTGGCAATTGCTAAAGTTAGAACCTATTAATGTTAGTATATATTTGTAGTTAGTGTCTAAAATTGTGTTTAGGAATTGCTAATTTGGTTGGCTTTTAAGGTCAATTTAGAATTGTAATGTGTTGACTAGCTGTGATTTAGACTTACTAAACTTGTTTTGCTTTTAAGGTTGAATTTAGATTTGCAATAGTTGACTAGCTGTAAATTAGACTTATTAATTTAGATATGTAATTGATGTTAGTTTGATATATAAATATCGCCTATTGGTAACTCAGACTCGCTCAATTGAGTCGTATTTCATGTCAAGTTTGGTTGGAAATTGTTGACTAATGGAATTTAGATTGGTTAATTGATCTGTAACGGAAGCCTACTTAAATCGTAGATATTGACCTTTTTGCCTTGATCAATGGTTGGGTTGTAGATGAAGGCATTTTTAGCTTGCGCCTCCCGTTGAGGGTGTTGTTGTTTATATTAAGTGACGTGTACTTGGTTATGTAAATGTTTAATGTGATTGGTTTGCTCACTGTAAGGGTTCTAGTTATGGGTGTAATTAATTTTGGGTGTGTTGGGTTATTAGGATGATTTTCCTAGCTCAGCAGGCTTAGTCTGCTGGTGTCGGGCGGGATGTAGACACCTCCTTGTTCCTCAGAACAGTCGCCAGCCTTGAGACCTTAAATGGTCAAAATTGATGGGAACCTAGGCTTGAGCATTGCTTATGTGTCCTGGAGGTCCTAACCATTGCAGGGTAGGACGGGAGGGTATTCATTCTTATTCTTCGTCGGTTGAGTGTCATACCTTGCTTCCAGGTGCTTGATGTGCTTTTATGTTGGGTCATTACATTGTTGTTGCATGAGTTTCATGCATTGTGTTCATCGTCGTGTTGCGATGTTGAGTATAATTTCATTATTACCTTCCTACACACACACAAAAAAAAAAATCTAGGGGTGCTTTTATTGGTTGTACATCATAGGATTCGTACTGGATGGGGATGTTACATGTGGTATCAGAGTGGGTTTAACCCACGACTTGGGATCGCTACGGATTTTGTTGATATGATTTGATTATAAGGTTACTAATTGAGTTGACTTGTATTCGTGTAGGTAATCATGGTTAGAGGACGTCGTGGAGGCAGATGACAGGGTGCTAGGGGAGGAGGCGTGATGCCTCTAGTAGCATCCACGACTGAGGGATCTAATCCCCAAGGAGACAAGAAGGGTTTCGGACAGGAGCAGATAGAAGTTGGTGATGTGGTCAGAATGATGAGATCTTTTTAGTGCATGTCTGATGCACTGATAAACCATTTGGACAAAGATGAGGCCAGGGCGCCGACACCCCCTGAGGTTCCACCGCACGCTCTGGTCGGTACTGGTAGCATTCACCGTGAACTCGAGAAGGTCAAATTTCTCGATTTCTTTGGTTCCCCAGACGGCGTAGCCATCAAGGCATGGTTGGATAATATGGCGATGTGCTTTGCACTTCACGATTATACATCCAACATGAAGGTATGCATGATGGTATTTCAACTGAAGGGGAGCGCTCTTCTATGGTGGAAGACGCTCCTACCATAGTTGAACCTGGCTGTTGAAGACGTGTCATGGGAACTGTTTGAGGAACGGTTCCGAGAGAGGTACCTTTCATAGGAATTCATTGAGCGTCAGCTCAATGAGTTCAATGCCTTATGACAAGGAGGTCATACGGTACCCGAGTACGAGGTTCGTTTTATGGAGATGCTCCGGTATGCTCCGCACCTTAACACTAAGAAACTTAAGGTCAACAGGTTCGCGTTCGGCCTTAATGATAGCATACGTGCAAAGGTTAGGATTTTGATGCCTCAAACCTTGCATGATGCCATCCAGAAGGCCCTCATAGCAAAGGAGGAGCTTACTAGTGGGGGTCAGACTAGGACTCCAGCGAGACCAACATGGCAGGTGTCATCTGGAGCACAGCAGCATCAGACACTAGCTAGACATACGCCAGGATATCGTGGCTTCTAGAGGGGATCCACTTTCACTACACCTCAGGGACCAATGCCTCAATAGCGAACACCTTATCGGGGACCACAACATCTGCAATAACGTCGACCATAGCAACAGTAGTTTAGGCCTATTCAACAGAACAAACCAGGATTCCAGGCTGGTGGGTTGTCATCTTCTACTTCGAGTACCAGGACTACTTTGCCGAAGAAGGGGTGTTGGATGTGTGGGGAGCCACACTACCAGTGCGACTACTCGGTGGAGAGGACTAGAGCATCTGGATCAACCGGACCCACTACCGTGGGAGATATGGGTGAGGCCCATTGGATTCATGTAGAGGTAAATAACCGCCAGGCAGAGCACCAGTTGACTGTGCTTGAGATGACAGGTACCGTCGCTGACCAAACCCTTAGTATTTTGATAAATCCCGGTGCTACCAAGAGTTTCATTTCTGGTGCAGTGCTAAAAAGGATTAAGGTAAAGGCAATCGAACAGGATGAGTTTAGCTTTGTAGAGATGGCTTTGGGGGCCAAACAAAAGGTTGGAGGAAAGGTTACGGGATGTACCCTTAACCTGGGAGAGTTTGTCACCAGGGCCAACTAGTACGTCATGATATTAGGATCTTATGACGTCGTGATTGGTATGGATTGGTTGGAATAGCATGAGGCGATACTCAACTGTAAGACAAAAATGATTGAGCTTGGTCGATGACGAGGGAAAGAGACGTGTGATTGTAGGCCGAAACCAGGGAGTTTCCCTGAGGTTCATCTCTTCCTTGCAACTTCATAAGAGCATGCGCAAGGGGTGAAAGCTTTATGCGATCCTTGTGTTAAATGAGAAGGGAGTAGCGGAAGGTCTAGAACAACTTCTGGTGGTGAGAGAGTTTGCGGATGTGTTTCTGGAGGAGTTACCTGGGATGTCGCCGAAGAGGGAATTGGAGTTTACTATAGACCTAAAATTGGGAACCGAATCGATAGCTAGAACGCCTTATCAGATTTCAACCCCGGAGTTACAGGAGTTGAGAATGCAATTGAAGGAGTTGTTGGACCTGGGACTAATACGTTCTAGTGTGTCACTGTGGGGTGCACCTGTTATTTTCATACGAAATAAGGATGGGTTTTGGAGGCTCTGTATTGACTATCATCAATTGAACAAGGCCACGATCAAGAACCAGTATCCGTTTCCGAGGATTGATGATATGTTCGATCAAATGAAGGACGCGACGGTGTTCTCAAAGATCGACTTGCGATCAGGATACCACCAGTTACAGATTAAGGAAGATGAAGTCCCTAAGATCGCCTTTAATATGAGGTTTGGACATTACGAGTTTACTGTTTTACCATTTGGACTGACAAACGCCCCAGGGGTATTTATGAGTTTGATGAACGGGGTGTTCTGCGAGTACTTGGACAAGTTCATCCAAGTATTCATTGACGATATTTTGATTTACTCTCGGATGATGGAGGAGCATGATGAGAACTTACGCTTGGTACTACAATGTCTGTGAGAGCACAAATAATATGGGAAGTTGTCCAAATGCTCATTTTATCGATCAAAGATTCACTACTTAGGGCATGTCATCTCCAGCAAAGGCATCGTCGTGGATCCAGCAAAGGTTGAGGCTATCATGGAATGGCCTATGCTAACGAATGTCCTGGAAGTTTGTAGCAGGATATTATCGATAGTTTGTCGAGGGATTTTCGAAGATAGCAAATCCGATCACGGAATTACAGAAGAAAAACAAGAAGTTTGTTTAGACCGAGAAATGCACAGAAGCATTTCGGAGGCTCAAGGAGTTGCTGACAACAAAATCGATACTAAAGGTTCCAGACATGGACGCGAACTTCTTGGTATGCACTGACGCATCCAAGTAAGTCTTAGGCGGAGTCTTGATGCAAGATGGACGAGTGATCGCTTACATTTTGAGGAAACTGAGAAGGCATGAGGAGAACTATGCGACGCACGATTTGGAGTTGTTAGCCATCATATATGCCTTGAAGGTTTGGAGACACTACCTTGTTGGATGAAAATTTGAACTAAAGACTGACCACTGTGGACTACAACACATCTTTACGCAAAGCGACCTGAACATGTGACAACGACATTGTTCGAAATTGCTTAGTGAGTACAGCTTCGAGATTACTTACCTAAAAGGAATAGTGAACCAAGTGGCAGACGCATTGACTCAGAGACCGCGCATCTTTTCAGTGCTACCTCTTCTGATGAATCTACGTGAAAAGATTCTAACTTTATAGCATGACAATGACTGGTACAAAGAGGTTGAGGGTTTTATCGGACAAAACCCAATGATGGTACCACGATTTGAAGGATTTTCATTTGATAGCGATGGTTTATTAAGGTTTAAAAATTGGATCTACATATTGTTGAACGACGAGTTGAGGATGTTGATCCTAAGCGAGGCTCATAGAGCAGTTTACATGGCTCACCCGGGAGTCACGAAGATGAGGGCAGACCTTAAACCCTTATTCTTATGGAAGGGAATGAAGGCAAACATAGTCAACTATGTCTCCAGATGTCTAGAATGTCAGCAGGTAAAGGCTGAACATAGACACCTAGCAGGATTAGTACAAACACATGCTATTTCGGAATCGAAATGGGAGGTTGCTTTGATGGATTTTATTGTTGGATTGCCACTGACGGCAAGGAGACATGACTCGATTTTCGTAGTAGTAGACACTCTGATGAAGATTTCTCACTTTATTCCTGTGCGTACGATGTATCGGGCACCTAACATAGCTAGAGTTTTCATCAGTGATATTGTGAGGCTGCATGGTGTGCCTAAGAGGATTATCTCCGATCGAGGATCGGTGTTTACTAGACGATTTTGGACAAGTTTCCAAGAGGCCTTGGGAACCCAACTTAACTTTAGTACTGTGTATCACCCAGAGACTGATGGGCAGACCGAACGAATGAAACAGACCTTGGAGAACATGTTGCGCATGTACGTGATGGACCAACAAAATCGTCGGGAAGAATTCTTTCCACTAGTGGAGTTCACTTACAACAACAGTTACCAGAGCACCATTAAGATGGTGCCTTTCGAGTTTCTTTACGGGTGACCGTGTTGGATGCCTTTGAGTTGGGATCAGCTTGAGGATAGGGTCCTGGTGGGACCAGAAGCAATCCAAGAAATGGAAGAGAAAATGAAAACAATAAGACAAAGGATTAAAGAAGTGCAGGATCGACAGAAGAGTTATGTCGATGTGCACTATGTCAATCGTAGTTACGAGGTCGGCGATCGAGTCTTCTTGTGGGTTAAACCGCATAAGAGTTCGATCAAGTTTGGGAAGGGAGCTAAACTCTCTCCTAGGTTCGTGGGACCTTTAGAGATTGTGGAGAGAAAGGGGCCCGTGGCCTATCGACTAGCCTTGCCTGATTCTTTGAGGCATATGCACAATGTTTTTCATGTATCTGTTTTGAGACATTATATGAGTGATCCTACACATGTTATTGACATGATTTCCTTGCAGGTATCGGACGAGGGGGAACTCACGGCTGAGCCAGTCCACATATGGGATCATCGCGTTCGACAACTACGACGTCGAACAGTAGATCAGATCAAGGTCCAGTGGGACAATTATAGTCCGCACTCGGCGACCTGGGAGGATGCATATGATATGCGCCAACAGTTTCCATTTTTGTTTAATAGATAGAATTATGATACTGTGATACACATTATTCGGCACTTATACTGTGAAACTTCGGGACGAAGTTTAGACCAAGAGGGGGTGTATGTAAAATCCTTCTCTGGTGCACTGAGCAAACTTATTCTTTGAGGACACTTTCTCGCATGTGATCCATATTAATATGTTGTTAAAACTTTTGATTTTGATTATGAGGCGTATGGGTTGATGACATGTTGTTTTACCGCATTAACATAGACAGGTGCTATTGACTCAGTTTTACTAAGTGTGCAGGATTTTGGACCTCGAGGATGTAGAGGCATCGATGGAACCCCTTGGACTCGAGATTGAGTCAGGGAGTATATCATTGGGGTTGGATTATTTTACTGTGATATTATTGCATCTGATTAGATGATATGATATGGATATATTCTGACATGATTTGTTGATGATGCAGGCTGATGATAGCTTGCCAACCAGACTCACATATGGAGTAAAGGGGTCATGCATGACTACCAGAGATGTTGAGGGAGAGGTGTGGACAACAGCCCTGCCACAGCCTACTAACACTCTCACTGTGGCTCGAACTGTAGTTTAACGATTACCTAGTTCGAGAGGACCCACGATGTCATGAGGGCAGACTGCAACAGTCGCTCACGATGATTGTAAGGGGTGCACAATAAGGTAGGGGCCTTATTCCTTAGAGGCCCTTAGTCTCCCACAAGTTCGCCTGGCAGGGTATTGACTCCAGGGGTTATTGATGTCTACCAAGTCAGTCAAGAGGCAAGTGGAACCCTTGGAGCACGTAGTGTGTCCTGAAGGGCACGTCGCACAAGGGAACAGATGAGGCGAGTGGCACCCTTGGAGCACCTAGTGCATCCTGAAGGGCATGTTGTGTTGTTGATGATAGAGGAATGAACCTAGATGGCCTTAGGAAGAATAACCTGTTAAGTATTTTTAAAACAAATTCCCTAATTAAATGTCGCCCAGTACAAAAATTTAAGGTCTACGTCTAAATTATGCTAGTCGTAAAATTTTGTCTATCTATAAAATAATAATAATAATAATAAAAATAAAAACAACATAAATGATAATTATGATCTTCGTTAAATCTTGTAACACGAAGGGAGTAAGAAATTTAATTTATTCATAAAAAAAATCTGTTGAAATAAAATTTAAAAAGGGAATGAACTGTTTTATTATTAATTTTAATTATATTAATTAAAAGATAAAAGGGAAAAAGGGTTAAATTCCACACCTGCCTTTTTGAGTTCTAATTAAAAAGGGGAAAGAGGGAAAATCTAAAAATTTTAGGAAACTAGGAAAGCGGTAAACATAAAAAGGGAAAAAAGGGGAACATAGGGGAAAAAGGCGGAAGGTCAAACTTAGCAAAGCATCTACCATTTAAGAGCTTTCTAATTTAAACTAAACTAACAATTTAATAAAAGAGAAAGTTATTAAAACCTGTAAGAGAATTTGGGGACACCTAGGAGTGATTCTAGGAGTAACTCTAGGTGGGTGAGGGAAATAAAGATAATTAATTAATTAAAGAAGTTAATTTATGGAGGAATGAAGGGGATGGGTGACACTTGTACGAGGAGGAATTTTTAGGAACTTAATTATAAAACTTAACTAAAAGAGAATTTTTAGAAAGTAAGGAAACATGAAACTCTATATAATGAAGGGAGGTGATGGAGGTTGGAGGATCTTCTATTGGCATAACGTTACGCTACAAAAATATCTACTTGACTGATTTAACTTGTGGGAGTTGGGATACCCAGCTCGGTGAGGAGTGGTAGCTCGACCTTGCGAGGCGAGCTGGGAGCTAGTCGAAATCTCTAGATAGTGGGTGTGTGGCCCCTTTGTGGCTTTGGGGGGATAAGGGGGAAGAAGAGTACCCCTAGCATTAGCTGGGAGGTACTGGTGAAGTCTCACTGGTCGGCAAGAGGAAGTGGCATGAAGCGCGTGGGACATCATTCAGAGCGGGCGATCAGGCAATGGTACGCTCTCTTCATTTTTGTTTAGTAGATTGTATTAGGACTTATGCTTGGATCTGCTTGTTTATTGGAGAAGTGAACTGATGTCTTTTCAAGTTGATGACATAAACTTTTCTTAGCCTAGCTCGATGGTTTTTGTCTCTCATGGCCTTCGTTTTCCCACATGTCTTGACCACCTGGCTGTGATTGATTGTGTCCTTCGTGGTTGCTTAGATTTCGTCCCTAGCTTGCCAGTCCTCACCTGAGCAGTCGGCCAGGAGCCTGATCTACGGTCGTCGCATTGGTGTTAAAAGACCTATGGATCTCAACGCCCTTCTTTTCTAAGCGAGGATGACAAGCAAAGGACACACCTATTCGCCATCTACCCAATGGTTTCTCTTGCTTGATTGTTGGTCATTGTGCCTGCCTCTATTGAGTTCTTCCGCCGCAGTTATAATTCCTATCCCCAAATTTTAACTCTGTGTTTTTATGTGCAATTGGATAAAATATTAACCCTGTGTTTTATGTATTGATGGAGAATTTTAACTCTACGTCTTGCTTATGATTAGAATGCACCGCATATTTTCTCTCCTACTATTTTTCTTCTGCGAGGCAGAATTATTGTTTCTCTATGTTTTCATTCTATGCCTTCACTCCTTTCCCGCGATGTAATACATCTGATCTCTGGATCTGACAAATGACTCATTACAATTCTTGTGATTTTTAAACTGTTATCTTTTATCTCTGGTTTGCAAAGGTTTGAAATCGCCCGTCATAACCATGATTGGTTATTGAAATCTCAGGGAATTTCCCTAGGCTCATCGTCTACGATGGATTGGATGCCACATGATGATTTGGTTAACTCTTGACCTTTTTACCTCTGCGTCTTACTTAAAGTTTACCCTTGTCCCCTCAATGATTGAATTTGTTGCTACATTTCGATGAAAACTCCTTGCTTAGTGCATCCTCCTGTTTTGCTCAGTGTTTTTTTCCTTTCTGTTACATGGATTCCATGCAGTTGTATCCGTTCTCTGTGTTTTTCCAAGGATGTTCTCGACTTCCTTCTTCTCAAATTTTTCCTGAGAATCGTAAGTACATATGCGATTTTCAGTGCTCTCTGCATTTTGATTTATTTTTTCTCAGTCTTGTTTCCCACAACATTTTTAGGAGGGTTAAGGCTCTGCGCCTTCCCTTGTCCCCATGATTTTTGGAATGCCCACGAATTTTGGAAGTGAGGGAGAATCTTGACAAGATTCAAAAGATGATTTTTGTTATAAGCTGGGATATCTGCGTGAAACTTGCCTTCTTGAATGGCATCTATGCCATATGAGCTTTATGTCTCACGACTATAACAAATATCTTAAGGTTGCGATAGAGATATTGTATTGATCGATCATGTCTCATTTATGATATTAAGGACAGTTTTTGGAAGACACTGCACCGTCCATCACGTCCTCCTTCACGAATTTCGGGGTAAGACTATCAGAAGAATTTGCGCCTTCAGTCTTGTCTGTTCCTTGTGACCTCGAATGGAACTCTGGTGCTGTGATTTCCCCCTTGATTTCCGCAGTGAATTCCTGTAGTGGAGGGTCTACGTGTTCTCCCTGTGAATTGTGTCTCAGTACTCCCTTGGACAATCTTGATTTAGCGTTAGTAAATTCTTGAACAACTTGCATTGTAACTCCTTTGCACAAGTGATGCACCTTCAGTGAATTGCGTGATGTCTTGGTGATGGCAGTAATTTTTAAATGACAAAAATTAATTAAGTGACAGGTTGAATAGCAATAAATTATTAAATGATAGTTGAAATGGAAGCAACTACTAAATGACAGTTTGCAATGGCAGTAAATTCATTAATTAATAGTTATTGATTTGGCGGTAAATTTAATGACAGTAAGTTTATGTTGGGAAGGAATTATATATTTAAGAAAGCAGATATTTAGCTTTATTTCAATAGCAAATTGATTCATGTCAAACCACATCCTCTCATTTGTCAGTGATTCACGCTTGGTTAGACAGCAGGGGCGTTTTCAATGAAAAGTCAATTTTGGTTATGGCTAACCTTACTTTTACTCAACAGCTTAATGTGAATAGGAAGCTGGTTAAACCTAACTACCTTTAAAATGGCCAAACGGCGTGTCGGATGTTAAGGTCATTAATAGCATTATAATCTTATACATTGTAATTTGATATAGCGAATGTTGTTTATATATTGGCAATTGCTAAAGTTAGAACCTATTAATGTTAGTATATATTTGTAGTTAGTATCTAAAATCGTGTTTAGGACTTGCTAATTTGGTTGGCTTTTAAGGTCAATTTAGAATTGTAATGTGTTGACTAGCTGTGATTTAGACTTACTAAACTTGTTTTTCTTTTAAGGTTGAATTTAGATTTGCAATAGTTGACTAGCTGTAAATTATACTTGCTAATTTAGATATGTAATTGATATTAGTTTGATATATAAATATCGCCTATTGGTAACTCAGACTCGCTCAATTGAGTTGTATTTCATGTTAAGTTTGGTTGGAAATTGTTGACTGATGGAATTTAGACTGGTTAATTGATCTGTAATGGAAGCCTACTTAAATCGTAGATATTGACCTTTTTGCCTTGATCAACGGTTGGGTTGTAGACGAAGGCATTTTTAGATTGTGCCTCCCATTGAGGGTGTTTTTGTTTATATTAAGTAATGTGTACTTGGTTATGTAAACATTTAATGTGATTGGTTTGCTCACTGTAAGGGTTCTAGTTACCAGTGTAATTAATTTTGGGTGCATTGGGTTATTAGGATGATTGTCTTAGATTAGCAGGCTTGGTCTACTGGTGTCAGGCGGGATGTAGACACCTCCTTGTTCCTCAGAACAGTCGCCAACCTTGAGACCTTAAATGGTCAAAATCGATGGGAACTTGGGCTTGAGTGTTGCTTATGTGTTATGGAGTTCCTAACCATTGCAGGGTAGGACGGGCGGGCAGTCATTCTTATTCTTCGTCGGTTGAGTGTCGTACCTTGCTTCCAGGTGCTTGATGTGCTTTTATGTTGGTTCGTTACATTGTTATTGCATGAGTTTCATGCATTGTGTGCATCGTCATGTTGCGATGTTGAGTATAATGTCATTATTACCTTCCTACACACACAAAAAAAAAAAAAAATTAGGGGTGATTTTACCGGTTGTACATCGTAGGAATCGTACCGGATGGGGATGTTACAAACTTGAATTCCACTCCATAGTCTTGTGTCATGTGTCCATCATTGGCATCCTCTATGAAAAAATGATGTTCATATGCCCACATAGATGGGAACAAATGCACCTATAAAAAAGTGAAAAAATCACAGTGTCATGTGTCTAATAAGCTAACCAATAAAATATAAATATAGATGTTACAATTCAAAGGTGCATTATGAAGTTAAAATTGTACACAAAGAGATTATTACCAAGTTTTTTCACCCAATCCCTATGTTTAGTGCATCCTCTTCAGCACGTGGGTAACGACCAGATGCACTGTATTTCTCTTTGACTTAGTCAGCAACCCAACTGTTGGGGCATATCATTGGCATATTTTCTTTTAAATAATCAGGATAAGGCATGCTTCTACCATTCAACTGTCTAAATTATTTCCTGTCACTATCCCATTTCCTCCTCTTTTGTTCGTACAATGTGACCCATGATTATGTTTCCTCCAAACTGTAAATAATGAATTTATTGATGGCATCGATTTTTGAATTCATTGATGTGTGTGTGTGTGTGTGTGTGTGTGTGTGTGTGTGTGTATAGATATAGATATTATGAATTTTAGGGTGAATAGTTACTGTGTAGAAATTTGACAAATTATAAGTCACTTGCTCTTTATCAAGCACATTTTTCCATTTGTTTGGATAATATCCCCTTGTCTTTTGTTTTCATCCCTTTCGTCGTCCCAAATCATCGCACCTGGTTTGTTTTCAATCTGCTTGATGTACTCACTGGCATAATAGAAAGACTCATATGATATGTACTCCTCTGCCATAGACCCCTCCAGTTTTTCCCTTTGTCAAACAAATCCTTTAAATTTCTTCATGTACCTCTCTAATAAGAAAATTCAATGATAGGAGACCACTCCGACTAATTCAATCTCATCTACTAGGTGAATTAGAATATGAACTTGCAAGTCCATGAAACTTGTTGGCAGTTCTTTCTCAGACATACAAACAATCTCAGATATCTCTTGACACCACCATGGAATGATTACTATATGAATCTCCTTTGATGTGATCCAACGTGCAAATGTAGATAATTCAAATATGGCACATTGTAGGTCCTGGGGGAAGTCATGGTTCACACACCCACAGACGAGCAGATGATACTGAGACTACAAAGTAAACAAATAAAAAATTAATGATGTTTTATCCCATGGCATGAATTTATAAAACAAATACTAAAGTCATGTTTTTGACATATGTACTCTTAGAAGGTTTAAATGGTCATGTGATTTTAACCCCAAAAAATGATCTTCCATAGTGAATTTTTGTCGTAGTGAAGACCCATATAAACAAGGAACCTTCACACCCAATATAACTTTCTTTTCCAAAGAAAGATCATCTTTCTTCAATATCCATGAGACATCACCTTGATTGAAATACCAAGAGGGACCAACCTCTCCTCTACTTTCTTTTCTTGGCCAATGTTTCTTTTACGTTTTGAAGAAATAAGATTTCTCCTAACAACCAACGTGTCACTTTATTTTGATGATATGTTCCTCCATAATGTAGATTATAACCTTGTACAATATTATACTGCAAACAAATTTTCAATAAAAGAACAAAAAATATATAATGGAAAATACACACATTACACGGGGATTTTTCCCCAGGAAAACCAACATATTCTATATTCATTCATTATCATACATTGTTTACAATACAATGTACATATAGGATCCACCAACACCCAAAACCCTATCCCATTGATATGGAATAGTCAACAACCCTAATTCTTTAACCAGAAATAGAAAACTATCGGAAAAAAGCCATGTTCCGGAAAAACGCCCAACAATGGACACAAAAATCAAGGCGACATGAAAAACGAGGAAAATTTGTGACATGTTTC
>ML781765.1:643880-664182 GCA_009831015.1 Picea engelmannii
GTGCACTCAACACAACATAGCAGACACTAGCGCTAGTCATGCAAAGAATATAACACCTACCCAACACATAAAGAAGATGAAACATTTTTAAATATATGTATGGGATCTAGTAAGTGGGAAATATTAAGATGCTCCCAATATGGGAGCTCATAAAAGACAGATTTACTTTTCATCCCAATGGGTAATTTCTCAACATAGGTGTCGAATAATTCTGGATCATCGAACATAGGCTTCCCATTTGAATCAAACATTTATGTAATCTCCTTATCCTTCTCTCTCTCATATGCTCTAAGCCATTATGTTGGTGTCATTATTGCAGGCCTTTGGGTTCTCTGTGGTTTACCATTGAAATAGAATGTTTCTCTTATGTAAGGGTGTTGTTATGGGAGGAATACCCTGGAGGAGTCGTACACTGGCTTTCGTAGGTGGTTGGATCACCTAGCCTTAAGACAAGGTCCAAAGCATTTACATCCATGATATCCTTTTGTTACAAGGCCTGGGAAATTATTAATGTATACAGAGCATGTTAGTGTCGAAGATAAGAACAATCACAATGAATTAAATATGCCAAAAAATATTGTTGCATATATAAACAAATGAATAAACATGTAATTTACCAGAGGAAACTTCTAAGCCTGGATAATCATGTGTGGTGTAAGCACATATGACATACAACATAAAATCCTCTCTATTGTGATGGGTCTTGATACATCGTATATATGTATCCCTTCCCATAATTTGTTCAATTCATCTACCAATTTTTGTAGGTAGACATCCATATTCTTCACTTGTCTTCTACTAGCAAATATAATATCGACCATAAGATGTTCATTATTCATGAAAAACCATGAGGGGATATTGTTATTGATCACTACTACATTCCAAACAAAATATTTTTTGTTTTGGAGGGAATATGGGTTGACACCATCCATGTCTATGTTGAGTCATAGAATTCGTACTTCATCCTTGAATTGTTTGGGCCATGTATCCTTTATATGTTTCATGGTTATTAAATCTGTTGGGATTCACACAACTCCTGACTCACTTATGTGCAAGAAATTTCATCCCTGCAACATAGCTAATTATTTGCAAGGAAAGAGGCTTTGAATCCTTGTGAATTTAGGAATTTGCCTAAATATCTTACGAGGACGATCATGTGATTTACCCTTTTTATTTAATTTATCATATCTGTCATGCCCATATTTCAAACATATCTCTTTGTCTACATATTCTCCTCTATATAGAATACAATCATTTGAACATGCATGATATGATATGTACTCAACACCCAATATTTTCAACATCTTCTTTGCCTCTTCGCAGCTACAGGGCAAGACATTATCACTCAGAAGAACCTTATCTTTGAATAACTTGCAGTTAGTGGGAAATATAAATGTAAAATTTCATTTAAAGTTCATAAAATTGATCGTTTTTAATGTTGATTGTGTGACAAGATTTCTCAAATTATAAGGGACTTGATGATGGTCATTTACCTCAATATTGTCGAGAAACATGCGTTTGACATGCAAAACTTTGCTTTCAGGTTGTACAATAGCATTGTTGTCCTCGACTGGGTAGAATTTGACCAGCTAGGTCCAAAGAGAGGGGTGGTGGAAACAAATTTTAGAATTTTGAAGAAGGTATCAATGATATGAACATCATCCCCTCGCTCATCATTCTAGAATGCATCTAACAACATTGTCTCCATGGAAGTTGTATCCTATAAATAATCATCAAAACCAACCTCTATTTCATTGACTCCATTGCAAATTTGTGAAGATCTATTATTGTTGTAGTCATTCCTAATTGGTGAATTTGGACGTAGTGGGAATTGAATAGGTGGTTGATTCAACCATTCTTGGTATGCTTCCTCTCTGAGTTGTGCTCTTATTACATCATTCTCTCGATTTGAAATTGTAGTGGGGTGCAACGGAAGATGATAGGTAGGTCGCTCATCATCATAATCCTAATTTAAAAAATATTGAACAGTAGTACATTGATGATATTAGTAAGCAAAATGTAATTGGTTTGTTCAAATCACATTATACCCAATATTAATTATTAGTGTTGCTGACCCAGGATTACGGCTGAAAGATGGCATGTTACTATTGACAACATAAAACGGTTGTCCATTTTCATCTACGAAACGCTTGCAATATGTTTCTCCTGATAAGAGATTTCGACACTTTTGAATTGGTGTAATATTATCTGCATATGAGCTCAATTCTAAATCAGGATCTTTCAAATTTTGATACATTTTTATTCAGATTGACAAGGATAAAAAAAAAATCAATTAGATAATTGAAATATAAATAAAATCTGAAATTAATGGAGATGTAAAGGGATAACTCCACGATGGACTTTGAGCAATATGGAACAAGCTAGAATTTGAAGAATTGGCCATTTGATATTATAAGTTTTTCTCCGTGCATTTGAGCAAAATCAACAGTAAATTTTTAAGAATAAGACAACTTTAAGAGGAAAATGTATACTATGGAGTACTGCAAGTCATGTGGATGCATCCTAAAATATAATTAAATATGAATATACTATTTTGTGTGCAAATAACAATTCAAATAACTTTGAAAGCATAACGATGAACTTATTTAAACAATATAAAGCACTGGGGCATTTTTTTATGAGTCACACCGGTTCATAAATAAATAAAAAATATTTATTTGATATTGGTGCTCCAAAAATTTTAAGTGCATTGGTGCATTGTATACAAAAATGCATCGGTGCGTTATATTAATAGATGCATCGGGGTTTCGAAAAACTTAAAAAAAAAAAGGAGGGACTTTGTTTTTTTACAATTAAAAAATGAGCAGGAATTTAAAATCTAATTTCATAAAGTCCTTTAAATAGTAAAAAGATATTCATTGTTTCATTATTTTACCAAAATTTACAGTGGAGAGATTTGCAAGAGAGCCATACTGGAGAGCACTATGGAGCAACATAATACTTTGGAACAACATGATTATTCAAAAGATCATAATTTGAAGGTTATGGTGATTCATTTAAAACCCTTTTCATAAAATATTTCTTGAGTATTAAGCTATTCAATATTTTATTATTTTGCCAAAATTTACAGGGGAGAGATTTGCAAGAGAGACATACAAGGGAGCACTATGGAGCAACAGATCAATACTTTGGAACAAGAGACTTATTCAGAAGATCATAATTTGAAGGGTATGGTGATTCATTCAAAACCCTTTTGGAGCAACAAAATTAGTCAGAAAATCAAAATTTGAAGGGTATGGTGATTCATTCAAAACCCTTTTGGAGCAAAAAAATTATTCATAAAATCAAAATTTGAAGGGTTTTGTGATTCACTCAAAACTCTACATAGTAAAAATTTTAAATTTTATCGTTGATTTTAATAATAATTTTTTTTAACAATTTGTATCTCTATTTAGATTTAATTAAAGTTAAAAAAATAATATCATATTTACCTTAAAGCCTTGCTTCTTCCTGCTTATGTGACTACAAAATTTCACCTTAGGGCTTAACTCTCTCTATCACTTCATAATTACATCTTTTTATTTTAGGCATTTTAGATTTAATGGGTTTATGTTTCCATATGAAAGACGTTTGACATGTGATGCATCAGATCCAAACCCTCTCGACCCTGTCATGTTTTTTTTTTAACTGTTTTGGGTAATTGGTACCCTAATTGAATCTAACACATTGATGTGCTTTAAGATAAAATGCACCGGTAATGCTGCAACACAATTAAAAAAATCTATTCATCAATGTTTAATTTTATTTGTTCATGGTATTTTTTTTTTCTATTGGATCGATGTTGATAACAATACATATCACACCGTTGTAATTTAAAGTTTAAAACAAGTATATTTTTGATATCGGTGTGTTTCATATATGGAACACACCGATGATTTTATATTATGAAAGCGCACTAGAAACTTTTTTTTTGCGGAAAATTATGTGATTTATTTATAAAATATATTTAATAGCTTGTGTATTGAATGGTACATGATATATATTTATAAAACAATGTGTGATAATAGTTCAAGTAACAAAACTTTTGATCGACACAATGATAACACATCCAAAAAGACAAAAACGACAAATTCTTTGTAAATTCTATACAACATTTATATGTTAAAAAGACAAGTTCTTTGTAAATTCTCTACAAAATGAATATGTTTGAACTATATGTATGTTTAAATAATATGTATTCGTTAGTGTGTGTCTTGTGCAACCATAAAATCAGGAAGCTCGATAAGATTCTTTGTGATCTAAGTGCAGAAGAGCGTAAAATCTTGATGGAAAAATTGCAAAAGGAAGAATTGAGTGAATGAAAAAATTATATTCAATATGAGTTCTTTTTTGAATTTTCATTAATAATGTACTTAAAAATATTAGATAATATGTTTCAAACAATCTATTAATTCACATATGTTTAATGTTCTACATGGACCAACAACGAAGGAACGAAATGTCGTCCTAAGAAAACAAAAATTACAGAAAATATAAATGATGATGAATTGGTCCTTAGCTTATCTGGAGTGGCGCTGGAGGTTAATGAAAGGGGGGAATTTTTTTACAAAACTATGAGGGATATAGTGGAATGAATGTATAGACGTACTTTCCACTTACAATACATAAATCAATCCAATGATTCCAAGAACCAAGTTCTATCTAAACTACATGAAGTGTTTACAGAGCAATGGTCAATGAGACCTGTCAGATTTGCAATAGAAAAAACATACAACAAAAAAAAAAGAATCATTCAAAAAGTAATATTCCTATTTTTTTTCTAGAATATGTATATATTACTACAAACCATTTCTTTATTAATATCAATTTTGTTATATTTAGTTTTCATATATAAATATAAAAATAGTTTTTTGTCGTGTTACTTTTTTCAGGAAGATTATGAAAATCCCAAAGGATCAACGAGCTGATACCCAAAATATGCCAGTAGGAATGTCGAAAAAAGTGTACAAGGAGATGGTGAAAGAAATGGACATAATTACATCGCAGGAGGATGCATCTCAACAACAACAACGTGCTTCAAATGTATGAAATCATTGAAATTTTCTATTAGGTACACATAAAAATAAATAATTTGGCATTAAATATTAATTTTCAAGTATTTTCTTGCAGAAAAGAAAACAAAATGGAACCCATTCAACACATAAAACAGGACGACAAAGAAGAAAATGGTTGATAGCAAATTTTGTGAGTAATTTTTATTTCTTTATAACATTAACTTAAGATTTCATTTTTGTGTATTTTAATTTGTTTGACAACAACCATCCTTGAATGTCTTCAAACAGGTGCTAGCATACAAAGAAGAGCCATCAAAAGAATTGATTGACATCGGGTTAAGTAAGGGTTGCGAGTATATGTTATCATATCAAAAATTAATTGTGGAATTTGTAAGTATCTTATGTTGTTTTGCTTCTCTCATTTTATAATTAATGGAACAAAAAAAATCTTTTATATTAAATCTATGATATATTATGGGGTATAAAATTTGTAGGAAACAAACTATGGAAATGTGCCAACCAAAGAGTTGTTGACATAAGGCATGAGATTTGGTTTTGAAAAAATGTGTATCATTCAAGACTCAGTTCTTGTTATGGTATGTCACTTTTCAATTTACATTCATGTATATTATTTATTTCAATTTTCATTATTCTCACCAATGTAGATACACTCATTAGACTTTATTTTTATTTTTGTAGATGGAATCATTTGAAGAAGAGGAAGACAATCGAGACAATCAACAAATCATTCGACCAAATAACCCAAGTCATCGAAGTAGCTCGAGCATTGACAACAGTTCCAACGAAGAATGATGATCAATATATTTGGATACCAATGCAAGTTGTATTTTTTGAAATAATTATCTATGAAAATCAGACATTTTGTTTAATGTAATGGACATAGTGTCCCAATTGAAAGACAAGGGGTTACCAATAAGTGTCGACCAATTTTGTATGACAAAGAGCCTATTATTCATATGTAATAAAATATTTTTTATTTTATTCTATTGTGTTATCCAATGTTGTTGTGAAATGTTACATCGTTGATTAAATATATGGATCATTAAATATTATAATGAAGAGATGTAAAATATGATGATATACCAAATTAATCCAAACATCATATCCAAATGCACTAATCAAATTTAATTTATATGAATACTATTATAAAATATATGTCAATTTTTTAATGAATAATGGAATTAAAAAATAACAATAATTGTGCACTGTCATAGGTCAGTGTTTCTAAAAAGAGAAAATGGCAATCGATGTGTTTAATGATAAACACCAATGGTGTGTTTCAAGTTACAATGCACCGATGTCATAATTAAATTTTCACCAGTGATGATAAACAAGGAAATAGCACCGATCTTAATACTATTTTAACCAACAATTATAATAATTAAAAACCTTTATCGGTGCATTTAATTAATAAACACATCGATGATTTTGTATCTCACTTCTGCCTCGGTGCGTTCTGAATATCATGCATCGGTAGGGTTTGTGTTTTTAAGCACCGATGATGGTATCATAGATTCAGTCGGTGCCTTATTCTTAATAAGGCACCGATGCGTTATTACTTATAAGAGCACCAGTGCCTCAATCATTTTTTGACAGCCCCAGTTCTTTCTTGTAATGTTAAGCACCAGTGCTTTAAGTTATAGAATACATCGGTGCTTGGTATCATAGATTCGACCGATGTGTTGTTGTTATTAAAGCATCTGGGTGTTATTTTGTATAAAAACATTGGTGCCCCAATATTTTAGGACTCGCCTGGTGCTTTTGGTGTAATGTAGGCATCGATTCTTTATGTTTGAGAATGCACCGGTGTGTATATACCATGAAGCGCATCGACTAGAAAAACATCTACTACAACCTCCGCCCACCCAATTTTTTTTAGTTATAATGAAGTTCCATTATAATCTCTTCAAAAATATACGCTACCAAAAAAAATGTTTTCATGGAGCTTTTTTTACAATTTTTGCCAATTTTGGTAACACTAAAAACCTATGCTATAACCTCCGCTAGAGGGTCTTTTCCTTGTAGTGTCCCAAGAAAAAATTATATATGATATCATACTAGGATTTTTGGCTTGATAAACCTTCCTTATTTTCTCAATGATCAATTATGCATCACCATAGACTGATATTTACAATTTTTCATTCTCCTGGCTGCTTCTAAACCTAATACCAATGATTCATATTCATAGACATTATTTGTGGAATCTGTTTCAAATTGCAATCTAAAAGAAAAAGGAGACAACTTCGTAGAAGGTTAAATTAAAAGTATACTTGCTCCAGAACCCTCCCATGAATATTCTCCATCAAAATACATTTTCCACATTCCATTTACAAGCTCATCCTTCTCAACAAAAGGAGTATTTATGATTTCTGTGTAAATTTCTGGTTCATTATTTACATATAGAATGAAACAACCCAGGTCTTGATATTTTGAATAGAAAGGATAATTATTGGGATGGTTGGGGTCACTGACTGTGTAAGAAATTTTGTTTTCCCTATAAAGTCTCCTGGTTTCTCCACCAAAAACTATAATAGTGGCATATTTGATGTCCATTTGTAACGAGTCACCTAATTTTATTTCCCAAGATCTAGATAAAAACAATCCATAGTTCATAGGTACATCTACCACAACTATATTCATCAAAACACTTTTTATATGGATTTGGGATAAATGCACTACAATATCTTTGATCATCCCTAAACATCTAGATTTTCTGTGTTGGACTAACTGTCGCACCTCTGGGAATTAATCTCGTGGACTAATCGCCGCACCTCTGGGAATTGATCTCATGGACTAACCTCCACCCTGGGAACACGGGACTAACCGCCCACTCAAGGTGATGTTGTTGGTTTGGAAATTTACTAATACCTATAGGTTTTGGTGTAATGGAAAACCTTAACATGGTATCAGAGCCTTGGCCTAGGTTCAATTCCCTTGAGTTACATCGGAGGGGGGGTGTTGGAATAACCGCCAAAACTCTGGGAATTGATATAGTGGACTAACTACCACCCTAGAAACATGGGACTAACCGCCCACTCAAGGTGATGCTATTGGTTTGGAAATTTACTAATACCTACGGGTTTTGGTGTAATAGAAAACCTTAAAATTCTTGCATCAAAGGAATACAAGTCATGATATGGTATTCTTATTTGTAAACCCATCTTCTCCATGACTATTTTAGGCATTAAATTGTGAGAAGCACCTGAATCTAGCATGTAATTGTGTAAAAGATGTTCATGAATAGTCAAGGAAATATAAAACAGTGTCATTGCTTCTCCTCTTTCCTCAATATTCTTTCATCTTGTAGATTCAATGTATCATGTTGAGTTGTTGCAATTGAATAATCAATCATTTTGAAAACTTGTTTTCGATAAAAAAAAGATTTTTTGCAATTTCTAGCAAAGGAATAGGAATTATGATCTTATTCAATTCATTCTCTAAATTAAATGAACTACTCATTTTCTCAATTTCCTTATGTTTTGCCTCTATTTTCTTAGTTGCTTGTTGATCATATTTTTGTTTCGAAACTGTAATTTCCTTTCCTTTATCTTTATTTTGTATTTTTTCTGGTTGAACTTGATTATTTGTTTTATTTGTATTTACAGTTGTCCTTGGTTTAAGGTCATATTCTTTTATGAAGTTCATATTGTAAGGCATATGAGAAAAGCCTATATTGAGAAGATGATGTATCAGTTTGGTTATTGTTATCATCTTCATTAAAATATGAGTTAAAACTCAAGGATTTATCATATTCACCTTGGGTCACATGCACATCAGAAAGGTCACCTTCCATCATATTCATTTCCTCATCAATATCTTCAAATTATTCTTCCACAAGGTTATCAACCAAATTTTCATTTTTTATAGGTGCTTCTATTGGTTGATCTTCATTTCTCCTTTCTCTTTGTAAACGTTGGGGAGCATTGAAGGGCCTTTTAAGCTGATTTGGATTTCTATTATTAGACATTCTTCTCTTAGTTTCCATTCTAGCTAATTTATTTGATAAATCTTTAATGATCTTGGACATTTCTTCAATTTTATCCTCTTGACTTTTATTAGTCCCAGATATACTAACTTTTTATTTTTCTTTTATTTTCTCTCATTCTCCCGAGTCACTTATAACCCTGGCCTTTCATGAAGTAATCATATTGGATTCAATATATACAACATCATCCTGCATATCAGTTAAGGTAGTATATCTTCTCTCCCTAAGAAATAAGGAAAAATCTAGGTCAAAGGAGCCAACAAAATTAACTTTTGCACCTGGTTGTGAAGGTTTGACATCTGCAGGGATTTTATCATAAAGTTTGTTAAATATTTGATGAAATCTGGAACATATTCATTATGTTTCTTTTTTAAACTCCCAATCTCAGTCAATAAATATAAATGATCCTTTTTTTCACCCCATTTCTTAAGGAAAGTGATTTCTAACTTGTCCCAGGAATCAATGGAATTACGAGGTAACCCCTTCAACCATGTCCTCACCTGACCTTAAAAAGTTTGAACAAATATCCTCATGTACATGTATTCATGCTCAAGACCTTTATTATCTATGAAATAATCAAAGGCGGATAGATGTTCTAGAGCTATAACTTAATCCTCCCCATCAATTTTAGGTAAGAGTTTTAAATAATTGTCAGGAAAATTGTGCATATTTCCGGAAGGTTTAAAGGGGCATACCTAGCAGTAGATTTATTAAAGATACTAGGCGGAGGGGGTGGGGAAGGTTTTTGTTGTTGTTGGGGTTGTTGACCTACCATCACTAAATGCTCAATTAAAAACTGTGAGTTTTTAGGAGTGAGTGGATTAAAGAGTAGTTCAAATTCCTCTTCTTCTAGAGGAGCCATTGGAAAAATCTTTGGAGAAATAACAAGAGAGTGTTTTGTAGAATCTACAAAAGAAGGGAATTGAGAGACTACATGAGATTTTTTAAGGGATAATGCAATATAATGTTCACGAAATATTTCAAGAGATTCATTTACAAGAATTACAAGTGGAATCTTTGGAAAATTTGGAGTAGAATGTTTAGGAGATATTGGAAGGGAGTGTTTAGGACATGTTAAGGAAAAATATTTGGAAGAATCTCCTAAAGTAACAAAATATTTTCCTTTTGACTTGGGATCAGAGGAAGAAGAGGGCTTAATAGTAGATGGTGTAATAGGTCTTTGTCTAGGATTTCTCTTAGACAATAATTTTCCGGGATCAACTACTGGTGTAGTTTTCTTTAGGTCTAGGTTTTCCCTAGTGTTTTTCCTTCCTAATGCTAGGATTGAAAATGTGGAGTCATAAGGTGAATGATTTTATCCTACCTAAATCTTTTTCACCAACAAGGAATATGTTTTATTGTCATTCTACCTAGGGAAAGTAAATAATTTATGCAATTTGGTCCCCGGCAACGGCGCCAAAAGAATGTTGTAACCCTTGAGATGTTTTTGTCTAGGAAACTATTCCAAGGCATCCATTTTACTTTAATTGATTTTAATTAATTTTTTCTGTCCTAAAACAGAGTGCTTTGTTGATTTACCTTAGGATTTAATAACTAGTCTTTAATACTTAGAGATCAAGATTTGAGGGCCCAATTTCTATGTTTCAAACAATTAAATTTTTTAATGAATAAAAGAAGAATTAAGGACAAAACTGAATGTAAAATAATGTATCTTCTTTGATAAATATTATTTTACTCTTCAAGTAGAATAAATTGTTACAGGATATGTATTTGAACTAAAAATATAAAATGAACAGAAAAGAACAATTCTTTTCTATTCACAAGGCATAACAAATTAAGCACAAGTCATGTCAATACTCACAGTATTTCTGAGAAATATGTAGCTTTAATGATTCCTTTGTTGTTATAATAGTAGTGGTTGTACTAAATTATCACAATTATAGTATTAGATGCATTCAAGAAGAAATTATGGACATGGAGATAACATCAAGAACATGAATCACATGAACCGAGACATAGAAATTTAGAATCACTTGAAAATCTTGCAAAATTTTATTAAAGATATGGTCTTTTCCCAAGGAAAACAATCTCCTTTACATCAAGTCTTTCTTAGACTTTTATAAAAACTAGATCGTAACTAAATGTGGCTATTCGATCCTATTTTACAACTCTTCATATACAAAGAGATCTTTGACTCCTAAAAATAGAAAGATCTAAAAGACATTTATTCAAATCCCTGATTTTCTTCAACTATCTTGATGACTCATTCAATTAACAGTTGGATGAGAAGCTTCCAAGTTTCACTTGATGGGTAGTTGAATGACTTCATTTGCTTTCAAGCAATATCTAACTCAATTTACTTCTCATATGTAGGAGGGCTTGAAAATTAGTTTTTAATTTGCCAGAGTAAATATAAATAATTTTCCAAAGTAAATAGAAATTGTCTATGAGTAAATCTATAATATTCTACCCTCTCAAAGTGTCAGCCATTCCTTGGAACTTTTCTTCACTTTCTATGATTATGAATAGATTCTTCCTGTAAATTTCAAACTATATATGCTTCCCTTTATCATCCCATGTTGAAGGCACTCCCATTTTTACTTGATTTTCAAACTTGTTGGTGAATGTTTGGATGTTTATTTTCACCATTATACATTTATTTTGAGCTTGTTGTATCAAATTTCTTTTTGTGAAAATCTTTTCAGCCTCCATCACCATTGTGGTTCTATATTTTACACCTTTACTCTTTAGCACTTCTCGAGAATTAAAGTTTAGGAATTTTATCAACTTGGTAGCAACCTAAGGCTTGGTTGCTAGCTCTTGGAATGATTTCTTTATAGTTTCATCTGCTTCATCTGTCAAAATGATTTCTTCATCAATTACTTTGAAGTAATGCCAAATCTTGACGAATTCAACAATGATTTCATCCCAGATAATGTGTCTAGATCCTATCAAATATGGTTTTCCAGATAATTGATTATGTAATTGTTCAATGTTTGTTTGCATCTTTTCTTTCAGCTTCTAGTATTCCCCAATAATTTTATCTTTATCCTTGATTTCTTCATTCTGTGTTGAAATTGTTTTCTTCAACTTTTCAATTTCAGCTCCCTTAAGGTTTAGGTCTACTAATGCTTTTGATAATCCATTTGTTGGATCTGTTGAATCTGTGGCCTGTGATGAAGAATATCCTTTATTCAAGATTTCAATCTGCTTCTCATACATTTCTATCTGGTCTCCCATGTGCATCATCTGTTTTAGAAGTTGTTCTTTTCCTTTTGTATCACCTGTAACTCTAGAGTTTGAACATGATCTATCCTAGGGATATTGAGCCTTTTCTTTAGTTCCTGGATTTATGTTTCCTTTGTTTTCATCAATGCTTGTATAGATGTTGCATCGTGTGGATTAGCTCCTAGATCTATTACCCACTATTCCAATTCCTCCACTCTTATCTACTTAGTTATATGGGCTAAATTTTGATTTTTCAGCTGGTTTCTAATCTTTTCATTCATAAATTGCAGCGTCTTTATTCCAGGGGTAGCTATCATCACATCTTTGTTTAACATATCTCCAGTTTGTCTATGCAGATCTATTGTATCCAGTGGATGAATTGTATTGAGATCAATAGATATGTTTGTAACCTTCTTTTTTCTATTTTGGTTCAAGCACTACTATATTCAATTTACCCTTTTCATAATCCACAACTAATAGCATTCTGGTTTGAGATATCTATTGGTTAAAGATTTTAGGAAGATTTTTTTGTTTAATCTTTGCACCCATATTCCTAGTATCCATAAATTGGTGAACACGATCAATCTCTTTTGATTGATTTGTATCCAATGAATCTTTTCCACTTTGACGTTCTGCACTCTGAGGATTTTTTGATGATGACACTTTTACCACATTAATAGTTTCTCTGATCACCATTGCTAATTCTTCTTGTGATTCTTGATCTTCATCTTCATTTAGTACCTCTGTCTTTTGTATTTTTGTTGACCTTTCTTCTTTTGTTTATGAAATTTTTGAAGTTTATCCTTTAGTCTTTATTTTGTATATATTTTGAAATTGTTGAGGGGTCTCTATTACTAAATACTTTGAATGTTTCTTTGGAAATTTTCCCTGAATTTGCAAAATACTCTGTACATCTTCCTAGTTGTTCTGGTTTTCCAACAGTTCCAATTATGCATTTTGATGATTCTCATAAGGAACTTGTCCATGTGAAATCCTTTCTGAAGAAATTACAACATGAGGATCATACACCCATATTTCTCCTTGCTGGAAACCCATGTTCTAGAGAATTTTTTACGCTACCTACAAAGTTGCTCTAGTATTGACAATAAAAGGACCAACCTATTTTTTCAATTTAAAACTAGCTTTGTACTTTCTTGATATAAAATGGATATGATCAGATTTTAATCTATATATAATGTATTCCAATTCAAAGACTTTGGGAATTAATAAAGTAGCTAAAAGGAAAGGTTGTATTTCATAACCATAAACTCTAATTTCTATGTGATTTTCAAAAATATACTAGTCTCCTACTCTCTTTTCAGGACTCAACTGTAACAGTTTCTTACATTATGGAAAGACTCTAGGGGGCATATCATCATGTAATATCATAATCCTTTGACATGAACTGGTTAACATATTATGAGAAACCAACATTCTGAATATTTTTCTTAACCAAAGAAGTATAGTGAATGACTGAGACTGGATTACCAATTTCATCTTCAATTTTCAGTTCAAGATGTGAAAAGTGAACGACTTGGGAAAACAAAAAGAGGTGGACAAGGTAGGATTGGTATATAAAACTTCTAAGAGTTTCAAGCTCTGATAGTTGATGATGGATCTTATCAGCCAAAAAATGAGCATAGTTGAATTTCGTTAAAGGTTTCACTATAGAAGGAAAAATTGGCATCATGCACCCTAAAACAAATTCATCAACAACATGGTCATTGTCTTTCCCTAAAATTACAGATATCGTTGCAATGATCCATCTTGATATTTAAGGAAATAAACTAGCTTCAAGAGTAACATCTTTTGTAGAGACGTCAATATTATATCATAAATAAGATTGTAAAAGAGTAACCCTATCTTGAGAATTTAATTTTATGAAGAATTTAGCTGATACATTTTCATCCAACATTTCACCCTCACTAGGGTTTAAGGGCCATCTTAACATCTCAGAAATTGACTGGGGATTTATCTCAATAAGCACGAACCTATTTTTAGAAATAAAGTTTTTTTAGAAGGGAGGTAATTTGAGGCAACAAGACTACAAATTTGGAAAATTCATACACTTGGGGCACTAGAAATTTCTCCAAATCAGACTCCCAAGTGTGGTAATGGTCAACAAAATCCCTAAAGTCTTAGATTGCTAGCTAATATATTTCAAATGAGTCAAATGATAGAATTGGGTCAAAAACATCCGTGTCTCTATCAACCAAGTCTTCTTCCTCAACAGTTAATGATTTCTTAGCTTTAGTTGACTTGGATGATTCCATTTCAAACAACGAAAGCTAGGAAGGTAAAAGATTTCGAATTACCTAGGAGAAACGAGCTTCATAAAATACTTGGGCCAAATTAATAGGTTTTGTTGGTAAGTTGAAATGCAGTATTGACGTTAAACTTTTGATGAACTCAACATTAACGAAAAAACTTTCACGTTTACCTTTTAAGAATGAATTTGAATACGTGGCGACTTTGGATTAGTGAAGAAAAATTGAATTTAAATGCTAAAATCAAATAAACTATCATTTCACCTTTTCATGCTTGCTCACGTCACCTGGACATGTGTCGATCCACCATTAATTGCGAAGGGTTCCCGAGTGGTTACACTAACCGCCGGGGGAGGTCATAAGTGTGGGTTTAAACCATGGTTAAGTTTCATGCCCCTCTTTCCCTTGGTTAAACGTTGAGCATGCAAGGGGCACAATTGAATGAGGACCGTCAATCTTCATCCTTAATCATGCGATCAATCTACAACGCAACACTTTTTATTAGAAAACCCCAATAATATAAAGTTAAGATTATATATAAAGAAAACTTTATAAAAACTAAATTATATTTAAAATTCCTATGATATTTTAAAACTAAGCTTGTTTTTAAGAATCATTCAACCATTATTTACAAAAATCTTTGAAATAAAAAAAAAAAAAAATCTAAAACTTAAAAGTTACATAACATCCTATCTAACTTATTAAGAAATAAATCTAAGTTTTATTTTTAAATGTTATGAAACATTTAAACTATGTTACAATAGATAGAATGGAATCCCTTTGAGTCACATGTTGTTGTTTTTAGAAGACATTAATTTGTAGCATAATGTTTTAATGTTATCGTTATGGACAGAGAGAACCAAAAACAACAAAAAAAAATACTTCTCATGAGAACACAATTAGGGGACCTAATAGATTTGTTGAAATTAGAATAGGTGGCACAAAGAGAGTTTGTATTAAGAAGAAACCAAGGCATATTTGTGGAGTGCATTGGAGGGGCCTACACCACACTTTGATCTATTTGTAAATGGTCTTGGGGAACATGATGGCATTGGGGAACATGATGGCATGTAGATGTATGATGAAGCATTTTGAGAAGGAATATGGTGGAAGGAAATTTCCTTCGAAAATTTTGGGACACATAATAGTCTCTAAAGATGATATTCACCATTTGATATGGAGGAAAAGATGAACTAGGGTGTAAATTTCGCACTGCAATACAACAATTTATGGGAACATGTAATCTATTTAAGTAATAATAATAATAATAATCTATTTTTAAGGTCACGGCCAAGCCAACACACCAAATTTGATGTATGATACCCTCTTGTTTGTGGGACAAGGGATCCCCCTCCGCCCAGTGATTTGACTGGTAAAATCTACAAAGGTATACATACCCTACCTCCCTATAAAATGTGAGTTCCTATATTTAGATTTTTTAAAGTGTAGATTTGATATAGTTATTTCAAAAGTCATTGTTAGGAGGTTGTTGCTCAAGAATTGAGCATAATGGTATGGAACCCCGAAACTAACAACATTAAAGCCAAGTGGGGCCAACTGATTTTTTATACTTTTCCAACGAGAAATTAACTCGATTTATATTAGAGATATAAATCATTTACATCACAAGCAGCCATTACAATTCGTCCCGGAGACCCAGCCGGATTTGACCTCAAGACCTCCTCCCAACACTTGGGAGAAAGGTACTTGTCAATACCAACCGCGCTGTCTCACGGGACAACTGATTTTTTATACTTACGTAGGTCATGGTGAACTCGGATTTTATTGAGCTTATCAGTTTTTTTTTCACATAGCAATTTTTTTGCACATAGGCCAAAGTTTTGACCCTTTTTATTTGAGTGTAAATAATGACAGGATAAATACCGATCTCACAAAATGTAAATTTGTTTGATGAAATTACGTATATTAAAAAAGCTAAATCATGTTGACTCCACATATATAAATAAATATATTTGAGCACGTTGAATATATATATATATATATATATATATATATATATATATATATATATTCAACGTGCTCAAATATATTTATTTATATATGTGGAGTCAACATGATTTAGGTTTTTTAATATACGTAATTTCATCAAACAAATTTAGCCACATAGTAGTAATGTCATTGTGGATTTTAGTTTAAGTAGATAAAAACAGTAAGGTGGATTTTAGTATAAGTAGATAAAAGAGCAATAAAAGTAAAGAAAAATGCTATTGAATTACAATGTTTGATGAGAAGTCTTGTGATTTTTTTTTTAGAATTACTTTTTTTTAATTAAAAAAAAAAACAATTTTTTTATTCATAATATTTTTAATTGAAAGAATTAATAAATGTGATATATTGAGTAATAAACCTTTGACAATAATTATTTTTAGAATTTTATGTTTTTTTAAATCTAGTTTTATGTTTATCTAAATTTTAAGTTATTAACATTTTAAGTTATTAACACGAAAACATTTATTTTATTTATATAATATTTAATTTTTATTATATTATACTTTTTATATAATATTTATATTTTAAGAATTGAATTTCACATATTTTTCATAATAAAATAAAGTGTATAACAAAAAATAATCAACATATAATACAGTCTGAGTGGCCCTAATGGTTAAGAACATGTGTTTCCTCTTAAGAGTTCACATGTTCAAATCCAGAGGGGGGTAGGGTATGTATACCTTCGTAGACTTTACCAATCAAATCGTTGGGTGGAGGGGGGTCCCTTGTCCCACAAACAAGGGGGTCTCATACACCAATTTGGTGTGCTGGCTTGGCCGTGACCTTAAAAATAGATTATTATTATTATTATTATTATTATTATAAAATGAATGTGCCTCCATATATATATAACAAAAAATCATCAACATTTATAAACCATCATGAATCTATAAAAGTTTTGGCTATCTATAATCCATTTATCTTTTTTTTTTTGGTCAAATTGAATATGTCAACTTTTGGTTTATACATTACTAACCACATGGATTCAAGTTGTTGACTAATATCTTATCACATTCATTCATAAAGGGGTTTTTTTAATTGTGAAAAATAGAGTCAATATATTATATTGTAGGTATTGGAGAGATGTGGGTATCACTGTATTTATAGGTATTGGGGGATGTGAGTATCATGGTATTTATAGGTATTGGGGGTATAAAAAGGGGTATCTAGTAAAAATAGGGGTTTATTTTAATGGAAAGATGTATTGGGAGAGGGGTTCAACAAAAAGACTTTTGGAGGTATTTATCAATATCTAGTGAAATTAGGGGTATTGTTTAATATCCCACCAACGTTGGCGCTATGTCATAGGTTCAATGAGTAAAGACCCCATGCTATCAACTTAGTTGAAGACACATTTCAACTTCTAGTTTTCATCCCACTGTTGGAAAAGAACTAAAACAATGCTCTAGATGACGAAAATTGACCAATTTGTCATTGAGGTTTGATAATAACATATAAGAGAAAAACAACATTATCCATCAATTCAATTAGTTAGTTTTGTGTTAATTTCGAGGAAAGAAAACCATATAAATCAATCAATATTTGTTGAAAATTTCTTTGGTTGTGTAGGTTGGCAACTTGAAGAAAGTAGGTAGAATAAACATTATCCCTAAAGGTACAAATTTAGGGTAATTTAGAAAGGTGCATGTGATACTTGTGGGTCCTTTTTATTAACAAACAATGTGGTATAAAACATGTTGCGTAGAGTATGATCTAGTTTGTATTATTCTATTTTAGAATTACAAATTTTATTTGGATGTTTTACAAAGTATTAGTACACAAATCAATGTAAGGAGATAGTTTCGTTGGTTGTTGTCAATATTGTTGGGCATTTGGCTAGTTCCATGTTGGAAAGTGCTTGGTTTGAATCACCCTAGGCGAGGCATGCTAGTATATGCTAATAGGTTTATTAGGGATGTCATCCACAAATGTGGAGAAGAATTCTTTGTGTTTCCATGTGAAGTTTGCAACTTCACCATGAATACATATATATCTTAATTGCATTCACTATATCCTACAATAACTTAATTGGATATAGCTCACATGGTTTAAAGAAAAGTCGTTATCCTCCTTTCTTTTGGTTCAAATCCCACTTTGTGAAATTCTTACCTCTTTATAAACCAATTGTTAATTATTAACTTAAACTTGAGCCATTAAAAATTCAGTTTACCCTAGATACCATTTTTAAAATTAAAAAAAATATACAATAACTTTCACTTTCACTGAAAAATACAATACATTGAAAATAATAATAATAATTTTGACTATTCTTTAAAAGAGTAATAAACATTCTTTAAAAGAGTAATAAACATGAAATATTTAACAATCAACCTTTGTACATAATTAATTTTTAGAGTTTTATGTTTTTCTAAATATGATTTTATGCTTACTTAGTTCTAACTTCTAATCATAGTATGCAAACACTATTTTTGCATTCTTTAAAAGAGTAATAAACATTCTTTAAAAGAGTAATAAACATGAAATATTTAACAATCAACCTTTGTACATAATTAATTTTTAGAGTTTTATGTTTTTCTAAATATGATTTTATGCTTACTTAGTTCTAACTTCTAATCATAGTATGCAAACACTATTTTTGCAAACACTATAGTAGGTTTAATTTATATGATATCTATTTTTCATTATAAAACACTTGTTATATAATATTTATATGATAAAATTATGTGTATCTATACTCATATTTTAAGGTTTATATATATATATATATATATATATATATAAACCTTAAAATATGAGTATAGATACACATAATTTTATCATATAAATATATAACGACTTTGACTAAATAATCACGACTTTGTCAAAGTTTTAGTTTTATGTAACCCATCTATCCAATATAATTTAATTAAATATGTCCATGTTTGATTCATCCAATCATCATAGTTGAAGCCACATTTCAACTTTTATATTTCATCGATCGAATTGTTGGAAAAGAACTATCCAACAATGCTCTAAATGACAGAAATGGACCAATTCATCGTAAAAGTTTGATGATAACATAAGAGAAAAACGACATTAGTTAGTTTTGTGTTAATTTCAATGAAAACAAACCATATAATCGATTGATATTTATTGAAAAATGTATCTCGTATAAAGGAAGGTCATGCGAGTGGGTAGCTTGAAGAAAGTGGGTAGAATAAACATGAGCATGTGATACACGTGGTATAGAGTACACTCTTCAAAGCATGATCTAACTTCATTATCATGCTTCAATTTTACGAAATTTATTTGGATATTCTACAAAGTATTAATACATAAGTCAATTCTCATTGTTATAATTAATTTTAACTTGTTCTCAAATTTGTATTGAGAGTTAAACAAATAAAAAGTTTTTAGAAAAAAGATAGCCATTAATACATCAAGATACGTGTACCTATTGTATAAGAGGATTCATGTAACACTATCAAGAACAATCTTATAACAAAACAAAATTTTCTAAGTGAAATGAAAACATGTTTGGGTAATAAGGATATCCATAAAGTTTAAAGCTTTCTTCTAATACATAAATATTTATTCTAGTTAGATATCAATTAGATGAATATCTTAATAACTAATTATAGAGTTTTCTTAACCAATATCAAAACATCTTTACGTAAAGTGAAATGTTGAAACATTTGCAAACAAAAGCCACCCACCAACGTTATACTTATTTGAAGAGTTATACTTATGTGAAGAGTCATTCTCACATAGAAGTCTTCATAGAGCCGAGCCTATCCCTCTTTTCTTAGGCAAGTGGGTTTTTATGTTTTCTTTGATCATGGTGAACATTAAATTTGTTAATTTGTTCGTTA
>ML781765.1:664232-678797 GCA_009831015.1 Picea engelmannii
TAAGTAGATCAATTTGTTTTGCACATACGTTAAATTTTTCTTTTTTTTCTTTCTTACAAATAATTATAAGATAAATTGACTAAAACCATGATGAACATTAAATTTGTTGAGCTTATTAAGTAAGTCAATTTGTTTTTGCACATAGGTTAAATCTTTATTCTTTTTTCTCTTATTACAAATAATTACAAGATAAATTGACTAAAACTAACATCAATCTAACCAAAACAAAATTGTTTGATAAGATTACATATATTTAACAATCTAATTCAAATACACACACACACATATATATATATATATATATATATATATATATATATATATATATGTGTGTGTGTGTGTGTGTTTATATAAAGTGATAGACATATATTTAGCACATAAATAATGTTTATTCTATAAAATGTGTTTTATATATATATATATATATATATATATATATATATATATATATATATATATATATATATATATGATGTATATAGACACATCAATATCACTGATATGGATGTTGTTAGTAATTAATCAATACATAGAAATATATTTAAATATTACCTACCATATATTAAATTAACAAGGATTTTGATACATGATTAATTTATGGTTGACTACCATAATCTAATTTTAGTAAATTAAGTATTTGTTATCATAAATGATTATGTTATGTTATAATAAAAATACAAATAATATAATAATTATCATGTTGTAATAATAATAATCTCGTAATGTTAGACAAAATTTCGAAAGTTTCTACATAAGATGATGTTTTTTTTTCTATAGAAGACAAAGTTTGGGGTTAAAAGACTTGCATCTATAATTTTATCAAGGTTTACAATTATCCGGGCTTCCTTAAACCTTGGACTTAAAGCCTCATCGTATCTATAATTTTTAAAAGTGCGGATAAAAGCAATCCCTCTAATTATAGGACCATTATGATTAGCCCCATTTTATCCAAGCTATATGGAAGTATTTTGGAAAATAAGATAAGCATATGGCTAGAAAACCACAAAAAAAATAGCTAAAGGTCAAGCCATTTTTAGAGGTTATCATTCAACTATGGACCACCTTATCACGCTTAGGATTATTGCATAGGAGTGTCACAACAATAAAACCAAACTCCTTTGTTGTTTCATTGACTTTAGGAAATCTTTTGACATTATTCCTGGGACCAACCTTTGGAATAGGTTAGAAGAGCTAAAATTTCCCTTGGGTTGAGGGTTGTTGTGGTAAGGTTGCATGAAAATTTTATTGCCTAGTCTATGAGAACGGAGGGTTGTTCAAAAGAAATTAGCTACAATATAGGAGTCAAGCAATATTGTTCTTATGGCAAGGAATCCCTATGACCTTAGTAAGCAACTTAGAATCCTCAAGAAATTCGGCTCTATTACAAGTATGACTATGAACATTGACAAAACGAAGGTAATTATGATCATTGAATCCAACAAAATCACCTACTATAATTTTGTAGATGACAACAATATATTTGAGGAAGTTCCTTGGTACAAGTATCTTGAAATTGATATTAATCACAAGCTCATTTGGAAGTGCAACATTGACGAAAGGATAAATGAAAATAACTGTAAAATAGAAGACCTTTGGCTATGGGATTAGAAAAAGATCTTCTTTGAGATTCTTGTCACTCATGTTATTTAGAATAACCACTAGAGGTTATTCTAGATGACTTGATTTTCCTTAAATAATGGTGATAAATTTACCTGTATTTACAAATAGCAACCAATAATAATTGTCCACATTATTAATTAACAACTAAATTATGATAAGTTTTGGTACACTAACTATAAAACAAATAAGAAGCACAAAATAATCACTTAGTATAAACATTCCACTTTTTTATGTTTTTAAGGGTATATTTTCTCATTAATTTTGCTAAAAATCCAACAAAAAAATGTTGGAACTTCATATTGAATCTATATAATTAAAATGCTTTAAGGATATTTAAAAGTGTTGAATCCATTTATACATTCAAAAATACAATTTAAACAATAAAAAATAACTATTTCACCAGAATCTGTTTCACCAGATTTCCAGTGAAAATTTTCAAAAATAAAAATAAAATATAACTAATATAAAAACCAAACCATTTTACCAAAAAAAATAATCGAGGTCCAAGTTTGTCCCACCCCAAGCTGCAGACACACCGTTGTCGATAAAAAAAAGAGAAAGGATACCAGATTGACACTCGAACAGGACACCAATTATACTGCAAGTACTATGATGACGATAATAAGCAACGTCACGATAAAAATTACGAGTAGCAAGCAGGTAAGAAATGAGTTAGACTTTTGACTCTTAGAAGCTTCGACAACTTGACATTTAGCTTCTCCAGTCGCAGAGTATGAGCCCTCAATATTAGAATCAATGTCATCGATCTTGAGTCCTTGCTCATGTACATGAATTGCAAGATCTTTAAATATCTCATGGACTTCTCCAATTTGTTGCTGAATCTCCTGTGTATCACGTTCAGCTGCAAGCCGTTGGGCTTTCTGAAACTCCTTTAGAACAGTTTGAAAATCTTTTTCAAGTTTTGTACCTGCTATCTTCTTGTTTGCGCTGACTTCCTTATGCTGATCGGTTTCACTGGCAGCTTTGAGTTTTGCAGATGTGTCCTCTACCAGCTGTTCAATGTGTTGCCTGGTCTTATGCAATCGCTCCCTCAGTTCTGGAGTATCCTTTGGCGTTCCGAGGTTATTGACAAGCCTCTGAAACGTCGAAATGGCTGTATTCATTTTGAAAACACCGGCAGCCACGGCCTGAGACGGATATTGCTTCCCATTATTGGTCTCTCTCCATACGGACAAGGGGAGGCCCGTCCCTAAATCCAGAAAGCTCATTTTCCAGCGATCGATCAAAACTGAGCGATCCCTTTAATGCCCTCCTTATGAAAACCTGCAAATTTTTCAAGCGGCCGAACTTCTGCACAGCAGATCTTGTTCTGGGCAGCTCGAAGAAGCCAAAAGCGCTATAAATGATCTTGATACTCAATTGGAGCCAATACAGATCAGAAATTACGGCAAAAAACTCTGGATTTCGTAGAATTCGGAGACGAAGGCGAATACAAAGAACCCGCAAGGATTGTATCGATGCGGATTGCAGAGAAAATGGAAGGACGAGAATAGGGTTACAGACTTATTTACGACGAAAAAGGGTGAGATAATTAGCATAACAATGACGGTTTAATGACAAATAATGACGGTTCAATGACGAATGACTGTTCACTTTAAGATTTTAATGACGGTTCACATTAAGTTTTTAATGACGATTCACTTTATATTTAGATGTTTCACTTTATATTTAAGTTTTTTTTTACTATACTTTGATTTTTTACTACATTTAGCTTTTAGGTTTTTTTTATTTAATCTTTTTTTTTTATTATTGGAGTGTCATCACTTTGATTTTTTACTACATTTAGGTTTTAGGTTTTTTTTTATTTAAGCTTTTTTTTAATTGGAGTGTCATCCTTACCATGTGTGAGTTGATCAATGAGTAGGTCATTTCACTCACCTTACCAACTGTGGGTCACTGGGAGCCTTCTGCTCCACTTTTTTACTAGCCTTCCACATGTTTTTCCCAATTCATGCTTGGTTTTTAACCAACCTTCTGCACCACCGTAGCTCCAAGCACCCCTTCATTCATTGTAATTGTGTATGGGCGTTACTCTCAACGATAGGTTATGTGGTTGGTCTTGTGTATAAAAAGTTCTAACATTTGTTCCCACGGCTTTAGTTTTGAGTTTGTTTTTAATAATCGACTAAAAAAAGTATTAATGCGGACATCAATACTAACTAATTGTCGTTGTAAACTCCTGAATCAAAATGTTATTTGGAATTGATTGTGGATATAACTTTTAATCAAAATATGTTAATTATAGTATTATATAAGATTTTTAAAAATATATAATATAAAAATATATTATAAATTATATATATTTTGATATATTTGAATTATTTTTATGTGGTAATTTTAATATTTATTAATCTAATATAAAAAAACTTGACTTGAAATATAGATATGCATTTGATTTTGTTATATTAAAGATATTTAAATAAAATCACATCAATCATGGCAAAAAAAAATGGTTAATTGATTTCAAAGGAGTATAGTTTTTTTTGGAGTTATAAATTTTGCCTCTTAGCTCTAATAACCTTTTTTATTAAACAGACTGATGTTACGTTTCCATAGGATGCCACTCTGATTCTTACTATTGTGCATCTGCCTAGGGCATGTAATAGCGCAACAGTTCTCACTTGGTTGTCTAACAACACCAAGGATACTTCGTTTGAACTATGCCTCTTCACCTAGAGCATACCCATACTCTGTTCTAGGATATGGACAAGTCACACTCCTACTCTAGTGTAACTCACTTGTATACTTAGACAATTTGTTAAAATCTTAACATTTAGTCATTTAAGCATACATCCGTGAACATGTGAAACAAAGAGAACACTTGTGAATCAAACAAGAGACATACCAAAATAGTGTGGGAGGAACAATACGTGCCTAACACATGGCTAAGTCTTATTATTGCAAAACAATTACAATATGAGCGCTACCAGCTCGGTTTACAACTTGGGTAGAGTCACACGACTCACCTCACCTCACCAAGACACTCATACACAGATTCATCACACCAAGACTCATCCATTGCAACAACTTTGACAACTCATGTGGTGTGCCCCAAATGTGCGCCCACCATAGACTCATTGTCTCTTGTAATACCTATGTTCCCCCCAGCTTGTAAATATAATTATATTTGGATAAAATACGGTGGGTAGATCTGTCATGAGAATTTTGGAAAAGACAATGAACCTTGTTATTAAAGGTATTGTATATAGATATATTTTATGTTATTAAATAAAAATAGAAAATTGTGGCACAACTGCTGAAAGGAGGTGGCTAGTATGGATCATGATTCATGAGATGGGATGGTAAGGGGAACCAATTATGGTTGAGATGACCCTGTCAGACCATAACGTTGTTGGATATAAATTGCTCAGACCTAGAACAATCTTCTAGCCCAGAAAATTTAATTACCAGTCAAGCTGGTAGTTGAGAAGTCTTCCTCAAGAGTAAATGAGGAGATGAGTAGAGTACCTATCTGGAAAAATGCGTGATCTAACCCATGAAATCTTACTGGGAAAGAAAAGAAAAGTCATGAAAATTGTGGACAAAGGGCAGAAGATACACAAGAAAGGGTCGACGAGACACTTAAGGGAGAAAGCAGAGTCTACGAGGCTCTCTAGTCTTGAGGAAAACTGAGAATATATTTTTCTTTGGGTACAAGAGTGCTTGGATAGTGTTTTTCTAATCGAGATGATAAACAAAGATGCAATGATTGAGTGAATAATCACAATAAGCTTCCTTGCTTGGTGGATAGAAAACGAATCTACCAAGGCCTTGTGGGAAAAAGGATAGTAACCTTTGTCGATTATTGTAACTGAGAAAAATGGAAAACTTGATCTATCTCATGGCATCATTATCTAGCTAGGGGGTGGTGAGTTGAGGAATACCCAGAGAAAAAATTGTGCCTATGGTTGGGTGGAAAAGAGCACCCCTTTCAGTTGTTGCCAACTAATTTCCAATTTAAGATAAGTGTGACTCTGAGTTTCATATAGTCTTGACTGCTTTGTTATAATATGTATTTGCTTGAGTTAAATAATGGCAAACCTGTTATATTGTTTGAATGATATAATTTTGACTCTGATGGCTTAGCGACTTGGGAAATTTGAAGTAAAGCGGGAATGTCATATTTTGTAAATGATGTCTGCCTACCTCTTTTTAGAAAGGGAGAACTGCTAGAAATGGGATTTTAACCGAACTTGGGGACATAAGACTTCGACCCCTATGTTGGTTGAAAATCCTCAAGGGATTACCCAAGGACCAAATCTACAGCTGTAGAGTTGGGACAAATTCTACGAGACTACTTTAGTTTTATTGATCCCTCAAAATTACCTTTTCCTTGTTATATATTTTTTTCCCTGTAGACGAAAGGTGCTTCCTTCAAACCATTTTCTTGTCCAAGTCACCTCGTGCACAAGTCCATGGCCTTAACTAGATTTTGGGTAAAATATGAGAGTGTAGCCTTCGGGGGCTTGCCAAAGTCCCATATGACCAGGACCCTGGAACCTTGCACTACGCTCAAAGGGAGCTAAGCCTTTTGAACTTCGGGACTTCGAAGGTCTAGAGTTCCAAGATGTTGAAACCTCACAACATTCAAATCCTACCGAAGATAACCCATCGAAATGATAACCAGATGGTTTGACCGACAACTGGCGGTCTCTTATCGGGGGATATGTCATGTCATTAAACTCTGACCAACTTTTCGGTTGCAAAATAACGCAAATCGTCGATCCAAGAAACAACAAGATATTTCCTGACCGTTGGATATAAGCTGCGGTCAATTCGGCGTTGACTCGCTCCTGGAGAAAAAAGGTGTTAAATAGCCATAATCACTGAATGTTGAAATCACGAAGTAACATGGGCCATAGATCTAAGGATCCTTCGGGACCCTTCTCGACCGTTATATCGATTATAGTGGAAGGATAAAGTAAGTGGTACCATCAACCGACAACAAACAATCATCCTTGCTTTATGACCTCTCCAGTAGGTAACCCTTTGGGGAATTATTGGGTTAAGGACTGTAAGGGACGCGAAGCAGTGAAATCCAAAAGTGGAGAAACCCCTCCAACCGTTAGATCATGGGGAAGAATTTGGGAGCGATATGATTCATTGATCTGAGGATCCGTTGAGAACTTTTCTCAACCGCTCGATCAACTAGTGGAAGGATAGCATAAGTACTTCAGAGAAGTATTACTCCAGGAAACGTAAGGCACAAGGGCTGAGAACATCTCGAAGCACTGAAGTATGTGGAAAGGAATTCTGGGACTTTGGGACTTCTGGGCTTCAAGAGCTTTGACATGTTGGTGCACATGCCAAATGCCAAAGCGCTAAAGGCTAGCGTATGTGGCGAGATTTCTAGAACTTCAAAACTTTGGGACTCCGGGACTCTAGGAAAAAATTGAGGATGTAGGAAGGTGGTTTAAACACTGAAGCGTCGAAGCATCGAAGCACTAAAGTTTCCCATGTTGAAGTGTCCAACCCTGATTGGACGAGCCCACATACACTATGGTGATGCGACATTCCTGGATGGTTCCATGTGGAATCGTGGGATTTTTCGCAGGTTAAGTGTGTGACCCCCCTTGTCAATTCTAAACCTTGTGTTAAGTGGGAACAATTCTCAACCATCGGATCTAAGGTTGGATCGATCCCCCACCATATATTTTGGAGCAAAAGGAGACTTCAGGACTTCGAGTCTCCAGATATGTTGTAGACATGTACAAGAACGACATAGGGTCGAATGTCTGGTATCCGCGAAGACTGAGAGATATCTCCTGCAAACTACCCCTCTAGTGCCCATGTCATCGCTAAAGGATGATGACCATGGTTGAGTTAGTGTCAGGTGGGATGGTGCAAATGAGGTGGATCCACGTGGCCTTTGAACAACAATACCTTGAGAAGTTTAGGGAGCCATAACTTTCGACTCAGAACTTGGTTTTGGACGAGTTTATAGTCGTTGGAAAGCTCTCGAAGAGAAGAATGCAATGGTTCCCTTGGAACTCAGAGAAGTTGTAGAAAGGAAAAAATGTATACCCCATCCCTTAAAAGGGTACTTAAGGGGTTGGGTGTGTGACATATTGGTATCAGAGTAGGAAACAACACTTGGCATGCTTGGGCTCATGACAGAGCAAAAAAAACTTTAATATAAAACCTTTAAGGGGAAGGGAACACTACCCTACCCACCTGTAGGATTTTCTTTAATCTTTGCTACTGAAAAGAGAGAGACCTTCTATTGTTTGCATGTTCTGAATCTAAACTGCATATTGTTGTTATATGTGGAATAATGAAGCTAATTTTACCTTACAATTTTTTTGTACCTGTACTGTTCATAAAATTTGAGGAAAAATGACTAACAAAAAATCGTGTTATCAACACTTAAACATTCAATGGACAACAAGGAAAACTACAACATATATAATTGTGACACACCATGAGTGGGGGGGAATCTCCCATAATAGAGAAGAAGATTTTTTTGAGAGGAGGGTGGTGGAAACCCCTCCAGACTTAGCTGAAACTGTAAGAAGCCTTATGGAAGAATTACAAAGATTTAAGGAAAACAATGAGGGACTCATGAGAGAACAAGAAAATAAAACTCATATAAATCCAGACATGTTGTAAATCCTATCTGACATACAGAGGCAACTGCAACATGGACCAATGTCCAATAATGTGGACATAACTAATACTAAGAGAACCCAACGTCCACCTAAGATACAAATGCATGGCCCTAAAAATAAAAACACAAGAATAAGCACCTTAAAGAAGGCCCAATGTGGATCCAAGAGGCATGTTGACATCAAGGATTCAACTAAAGAATCCTCTAGTGAGGGAACTGACAACTCCAAGGAATTATCTAGAAGTGAGACTAGTTTACATTCTCAGAGAAGAAGAAAGAGGAGGAAACATTCCAGGAACCATGACCCTGAAGAGTTTAAGAAATCCAAACCACCCACTTTAGATGGAGAGATTAAGAAGGGGGAACAAGAAGAAGCTTGGCTACTTGGCCTAAAGAAGTACTTCAGAGTCCATGACTACTCTAAGAACTTAAAGGCTCAAATAGCCATCTTTAACTTGAATGGAAAGGCCTTCATCTAGTGGGAGGACCTTAGAAATGTGAAAGGAATTCATGAGAATGAGTTGTCATGGAAACAATTGGAAACGAATTTTAAGAAAAAGTACGTATTTGAAAGGTACTATGATGAAAGGATTAAGGAGTTCTATGAAATCAAACTTGGACAACTCACCATTGATGAATATGTCAAAAACTTCCTTGAGATGTGGAGGTATGTGCCTTACATCAAGGATGAAAAGGAAAATGCGTAGTGATTCATTAGCGGGTTTCCTCAAACCTATCAAGACATAATTGAGTTTGATGAACCCAAGACTCTAGAAGCACAAGGAAAAACCTCATAAGGATTGGAAAAAGGAAAGAAAATTGGGATTCAAGAAGAAGGGGTTTAAACCTTCAAGGTTTAGGAACCATGGGAAAGGCTCTAAGATGAACCTTCATAATAAAAGTGTGTATCAACATAATTTTCCATCTCCAAGTGGAAATAAACCCTTTGGATTAGTCCTAGGAAATATTGGCGATAAAAGGAGAGAACCATTTAAATTTTGGGGATGCAGAGAAGAACATTTTTTGAGGGATTTCCCCCATTTTCAGCAAGACAATAGGAGAATCTACAACATCTAGGAAGCTACCACAATCAATGATGTGGCTAGGATCATGCCACAAATTTATGCATCCCTGGATAATCAACAAGATGATCACCAAGATTCAGTAGTGGAGATGGAAGGTACATGATCCGGATTTTATGAGCAGAACTAAATGACTACATATTATTAATAGGTTCTTAACATAAAATAACAGAGATACAGTAAAACTAGTTTTCTATTCAATAAGAAAATAAGTTGAAACTGTAAAATGCAGCGAAAACAAGATTGTTGTAATGATGGCGACTTATCTTTGAGAAGAGATGTGACGGTTGCGCTCATTCGCAAGAAGATGATTACAATGAGGCTTTGAAGGCCTTTTTACAATAAACATGAATGCCAAAAAACCTAGACATCCAAAAACCTAACCCTATGAGATGAAGCGCCAAAAATCATGTGGGCCTCGTTTGGGTAAGTTAGTACATCAACTTCTCGGGGTCATAACTTTTGCATACGATCTTCATTTTAGGCGTATGATAGCCTGTTGGAAAGGTATTGTCGAGGAGATTCATTTTGGGGGAAATAACAAGGGAACTTTCATATTGCTCCTTTTTTTCACAAAAAAACATCATTTAGGGCCTCAAAACGGCTCCGGAAGTGAAAAACTGCTAAAAATAGTAAATTACCAAAATTGCCAGAAAATTGTTTTGAGCCAGTTGGAAAATGTGGTTGGCCACTGATATCCACCTGGATCAATCCTCCCTCCTTAGGAATCAATGGTCTCCATTGCGTTGATTTCCCCCATCAGATGAGGAAATTTCTGCTGAATTTGGCCCCGGGTGTGCCACTTGCCTTGGTGCAAAAGCTGCCCTGCTTTGACGACTCGATAAAGTTGGATCCTTTGTTGTCGAGTGCCCTTAATATATGTGTCCACAATATGATCACTGGATGCCTTTTGTATGCAGTCAGGGTTGAGCTCTGTTGGTGTCAGTTGTTCTGCTACTTCTGAGGTGTCCCATAATGGTGGGAAATAAGGCCAAAGGAGATCCACGTTGAACACTAGGTCCAGGTCAAGGAAAGGAGGAATGTTGAGCTCCAAATCATTATCCCCCATGGAATTGGTGATGGTTTACGACCCATAATGGAGTGGGAGAAGCTTCCGATGGGGTCTTGTAAGGCGTTCTTTCTGCAAGTGCAACCAAACTTGCTTAGACCCAGAACAATCTTCTAGCCCAGATAATTTAATTACCATTCAATATGGTAGTTGAGAAGTCTTCCTCAAGAGTAAATGAAGAGATGAGTAGAGTACCTATCTGGAAAAATGTGTTATATGACCCATGAAATCTTACTGGGAAAGAAAATAAAAGTGATGAAAATTATGGATAGAGGGAAGAATATACACACGAAAGGGTCGACGGGACACTCAAGGGAGAAAGCAGAGCCGATGAGGCTCTCTAGTCCTAAGGAAAACTAAGAAATATATGTTTTTTTGGGTACATGAGTGCTTGGATAGTGTTTTTCTAATCGAGTTGATAAATGGAGATGCAATGATTGAGTGAATAATCACAATAAGTTCCCTTGCTTGGTGGATAGAAAACAGGTCTACTAGGGTCCTGTGGGAAAAAGGACAGTAATCTTTGTTCCTTGTTGTAGCTGAGAAAAATGGAAAACTTCATCTATTTGATGGAATCATGATACAACTAGGGGGTGGCGAGTTGAGGAGTACTTAGAGAGAAAATTGTACCTATGGTTGGGTGGAAAAGAGCACCCCTTTCAATAGTTGCTAACTAATTTCCAATTTCAAATAAGTGTGACTTTGAGCTTCATATAGTCTTGACTGATTTGTTGTAATATGTATTTTCTTGAGTTAAATAATGGAAAACCTGTTATATTGTTTGAATGATAGAATTGTGGCTCTGATGACTTAACAGCCTGGGAAATTTGAAGTAAATCCGAAATCATATTTTGTAGATGATGTTTGCCTACCTTTGTTTAGAAAGGGAGAATTGCTAGCAATGGGATTTTAACCAAACTTGGGGACATAATACTTCGACCCCTGTGTTGGTTGGAAAATCCTAAAGGGATTACCCAAGGACCAAATCTACAGCTGTAGAGTCAGAAAAAATTCTACAAGACTTCTCCAGTTCTATTGATCCCTCGAAATTACCTTTTCCTTGTTATATATTTCGTGCCTTGTAGACAAAAGGTGCTTCCTTCAAACCGTTTTCCTATCCAAGTAACCTAAGGCACAAGTCTGCGGCCTTAACCAAATTTCGGGTAAATTATGAGAGTGTAGCCTTCGGGGCTTTACCAAAGTCCCATATGACCAGGACCCTGGAACCTTGCACTACACTCAAAGGGAGCTAAGCCTTCTGAACTTTGGGACTTTGAAGGTCCAGAGTTCTGAGATGTTGAAACCTCACAACATTCAAATCCTATTGAAGGTAACTTGTCGAAACGGTAACCAAATGGTTTGACCGACAACTAGTGGTCTCTAACCCGTTATCGAGGGATCCGTCATGTCGTTAAACTCTAACCAAGTTTTCAGTTGTGAAGTAACGCGAGTCGTCGATCCAAGAAATATTAGGATCTTTCTTGACTGTTGGATATAATCTATAGTCAATTCGACGTTGACTCACTCCAGGAGAAAAATGTGTTAAACAGTCAAAATCCCCAAATGTCAAAGTCGCGAAGTAACATAGGCCATAGATCTAAGGATCCTTCAGGACCCTTCTCGACCATTAGATTGATTATAGTGGAAGGATAGAGTAAGTGGTACCATCAACCGACAAAAAACAATCATCCCCACTTTATGAGCTCTCTGGTAGGTAACCCTTCGGGGAATTATTGGGTTAAGGACTGTAAGGGACCTGAAGCCATGAAATCCTGAAGTGGAGAAACCCCTCCAACCGTTAGATCATGGGGAAGAATTCGGGAGTGATATGAGCCATTGATTTGAGGATACATTGAGAACGTTTCTCGATCGTTCGATCAAATAATGGAAGGATATCATAAGTACTTCGACAAAGTCTTACTTCGAGAAACGTAAGGCACAAGGGGTGAGAACATCCTGAAGAATCGAAGGCCAAAGTATGTGGCAAGTAAGTACGAGACTTCAAGACTTTAGGGCTCCAGGAGGTTTGACATGTTGGTGCACAGGCCAAATGTCGAAGCGTCGAAGGTCGGAGTACGTGGTAATATTTATAGAACTTCAGAACTTCAGGACTCTACAACTCTAGGAAGAACTCGAGGATGTAGGAAGGTGGTTTAAACGTCGAAGCAATGAAGTGTCGAAGCACCAAATTTTCCCATGTTGAAGTGTCTAACCCCGATTGGACGAGCCCGCATACGCTACATGGTGATGTGACGTGCCTGGATGGTTCCACGTGGCATCGTTGGATTTTTTGTGAGTAAAGTGTGGGACCCCCCCTTGTCAAGTATAAACCTTGTGTTAATTGCAGATAATTCTCAACCGTTGGATCTAAGGGTGGATCGATTCCCCACCATATATTTTGGAGCGAAAGGAGAATTCAGGACTTCGGGTCTCCAGAGATATTGTAGACTTGTACAAGAAAGAAAGAGGGCTGAAGGTCCAGTATCCATGAAGACCGAAAGATATCTCTTGCAAACCACCCCTCTAGTGGCCATGTCATCTCTAAAGGATGACGACCAAGGTAGATTTAGTTCCAGGTGATATGGTACGAATGAGGTGGAGCCACATAGGTTCCACATGGCCTTCGACCAACGATATGTCGAGAAGTTCAAGGAGCCATAACTTCCAACTCAGAACTTGATTTTGGACGTGTTTCTAGTCATTGGAAATCTCTTGGAGAGTAGAATATTTTGTTGAGAGGAGGGTGGTGGAAACCCCTTCGGACTTAGATGAAACTGTAAGAAGCCTTATGGTAGAATTAAAAGTAGACAATGAGAGACTCATGAGAGAACAAGAAAAACAAACTCAAATAAATGCAGTCTTGTTGCAAAGCCTATCCAACATACAGAGGCAATTGCAACATGGACCGATGGCCAATAATGTGGACAAACCTAATACTAAGAGAATCCAAAGTCTACCTAAGATATAAAAGCATGGCCCTGGAAAAAGAAACACAAGAAGAAGCACCTTAAAGAAATCCCAACGTGGAGCCAAGAGGCATGTTGACATCAAGGATTCAACTGAAGAATTCTCTAGTGAGAGAACTGACAACTCCAAGGAATTATATAACAATGAGACTATTTTACATTCTCAGAGGAGAAGAAAGAGGAGGAAACATTCCAGGAACCATGACCTTGAAGAGTTTAAGAAATACAAACCACCCACTTTCGATGGAGAGACTAAGAAGGGGGAAGAAGAAGAAGCTTGGCTACTCGACCTAAAGAAGTACCTCAAATTCCATGACTTGTTAAGGTCCTAACCCGCACATAGGTAGATCAATGTATTCGGATGTAATAAAGGTCAATATTAATAAGACCTTTCAATAAAATAGAATAAGGCAGATGTAAGAAGACCTAATAGAAGCTTCCGCTTCTAGAAGGATCTTCCTCTAGATGCTTCTCTTAATAGACATAGTTAGTATAAATAAGGGTCGAGGGTATGAAAAACCCTAGCTTGGATATTATTGTAACAGAGCGCTGCTCGACTGGAGGTTGCCCCCTCGAAGAGGCCCATGAACATTGCTATCTGATTCAAAGTGCTATTTCTGTTGCTATTTCGTATATCATTTCTGTGTATTGTGAAGATTATGCTGGATATTTTACTGTTATTCTGTCATTTCTAGCATTTCATTTCTATTTTGCATATTTTATATATCTAGTATCTTGCAAGTGGTATCAGAGCACTTTCCTTGGCAGAAATGGTGGGTATTTTTTTTTCCAGGGTAGAGACGTATTCCAACGTCTTTAAGCCATAGAGATCTATCGTTACGCGCATAAACCCACGGTTGAGGGATTCATACACGCAGGAAATACAAGTGGTTCTTAAGCGCACGTCTGTTGGCCACCCTTGTAACCCCTGTTGGTACCCCTTCGAGTGGTAGCGCATCAGACAAAACCTGTGTACGGACCGGCCTAGATTTCCTGAAGCCCTCTGTAGATAAACCTATCAGCCGCCGGACTGCTATAGTTTCACCGAGAACAGCACTCGGGAATATACTCTCTAGTACCTGGGTAGTCGGGTAGTACGGCTAAGGGTACGGTCTATCCTCCTTAGTTAGTGCCCTGAGATATTGGGCCGAGTACTACTGTTGGACCCCGCACATATATCAGAGAGCTATAGCACAGGGC
>ML781765.1:729209-804115 GCA_009831015.1 Picea engelmannii
AGGGCATGGAGAGAGAGGGGGGGAATGGAGAGATAGAGGGGAGGAAAGAGGAAGTAGGAGATAAAGTGAGAGAGTGTAGGGGAGAGAACTCTAGCGTACATGTTTATATCAGATCGGGATGATAAACCTAGTGGTTGGGTCTACAAATACATAAAAACCTTCATTTTTACGAATTCCTCTCCGTATCTTTGTTTTTGATGTTATTTTTCAATATGCTACACAATTATGTTATTGACTAAACATAGAGTTGGTTGTGTAGATTCCAAATATACATTTTTTTTTTAAATTAATAATGTTTACTATTTTCAATTTATTTTTGTCTTGACATATATCAAAATCCTAGAATACATAACTCTCTTATTTCTACTATAACTTTTTTTGGGCTTAATTGTTTCTTGAATGAGTTATATGCTGCACTAGAGACCATCTAAAATAAAAAAAAACTCTTTTAGCAACAAAAGAGGTTGAATTTCCAAAAAATACATCGCACAAGAACAATAGGTTTTCTACAAGTATACAAAAAATGATGGCATAGTTATTAACAGTTTCTATGAATATAAATTGTATATTCGAAAAACTAATTCAATTTTCTAAGTTTAATCTTTTTACAACATATTCAAATTCATTGTAAAAGTACCTTAATCCCTCCAAGTTAAATTATTCTAGATGGAATGATTTTCCTTAAATTTCCAAGTTTACATTGTCACTATGACCACCTACAGATTATTCTAGATAGAATGATTTTCCTTAAATTATGATGATGAATCCATCAACATTCACAAATAATAGCCAATGATAATTATTCCACTATTAATTCACAACTAAATTATAATAAGTTTTCCTACATAATTAGTATATAAATATATATAAACTGCACAAACTTTAAATCAGCAATTCATTACTAGGCACAAAACAATTGTACCCAATAAATAAATAGTAAACAGGTTCAAGTCTGTCACCCCAAGTTACAGACACCCCAAGTTGTTGACACCGTTGTAGATTAAAAAAATAGAAAGGATACCAGATTGACACTCGAACAGGTCTCCAATTATATTGCAAGTACTATGATGATAATAAGTAACATCACGATAAAAATTACGAGTAGCAAGCAGATGAGAGATGAGTTAGACTTTTGACTCTTAGAAGCTTCCGCAAGTTGACATTCAGCTTCTACAGTCGTAGAGTATGAGCCCTCAATATTAGAATCAATGTCATCGATCTTGACTCCTTGCTCATGAACATGAATTGCAAGATCTTTAAATATCTCATGGATTTCTCCAATTTGTTGCTGAATCTCCTGTATCCCTCGCTCCCGTTCTTTAATAATGGCTTCATTAAACGCAACTTCATTCTCTAACTGAAGGACTTCTTGTCTCCTAGATTGTATGAGGAGGGCCTGCTGCTCCTGAGTTTTGTCTGGATTTGAACCCAGTTCACTTGCAATATAGCTTGAAGGAAAAACGGATTGGGGAACAAAAGGTGTATAAGCTGTATCATGTTCAGCTGCAAGCCGTTGGGCTTTCTGAAACTCCTTTAAAACAACTTGAAAATCCTTTTCAAGTTTTGCACCTACTATCTTCTTGTTCGCGCTGACTTCCTTATGCTGATCGGTTTTACTGGCAGCTTTGAGTTTTGCAGATGTGTCCTCTACCAGCTGTTCAATGTGTTGCCTAGTCTTATGCAATCGCTCCCTCAGTTCTGGAGTATCCTTTGGCTTTCCGAGGGTATTGACAAGCCTCTGAAACGTCGAAACGGCTGTATTGATTTTGAAAACACCGGCAGCCATGGCCTGAGACGGATCTTGCTTCTCCCTCCATACGGACAAGGGGAGGCCCGACTCTAAATCCAGAAAGCTCATTTTCCCACGATCGATCAAAACTAAGCGATCCCTTTAATGCCCTCCTTATGAAAACCTACAAAGTTTTCAAGCGGCCGAACTTCTGCACACCAGTCTTGTTCTGGTCAGCTCGAAGAAGCCAAAAGCGCTATAAATGATCTTGAAACTCAATTGGAGAGAATACAGGTCAGAAATTACGACGAAAAACTTCGGATTCCGGAGAATTCAGAGACGAAGGCGAATATAAAGAACCCGCAAGGGCTGTATCGATGCTTTTACGGATTTCCCGAGGGGATTCGATCCGGCGACTTGGGCCAGCGGAGATCGAATTGCAGAGAAAATGGAAGGAAGGTAGATGTGAACTATTTACGACGAGGAAAGGGTTCGCTCAATGGTATTGAGTAGTATAGAGTCTAGACTTTGCTGACCCCTGCCCGCGGTGTGACTCGTACGCTTTCCTTACTCAGGTTTGTTAACGAGGGGTTATTTATATCCTTAACTTACTCGGGTTTGTTAATCCGGTGTTATTTATAGTCGTCCGGGGTGGCCGGCGACTTGTCCAACCGACCACTTTTCGGAATTTAACTTTCTTTATATATAAAAATTTCTAACATTTCTGTGTATGAAAGTTTTGTAACGTTTGTTCCCAGGGCTTTAGTTTTGAGTTTCTCTTTTATAATTGGGCGAAAATAAATATATTAATGTCGATCTCGATACTAACTAATTGTCGACGTAAACTCCTTAATCAAAATGCTCATTGGAACTGAATATAATTTTTAATCAAAATGTTTGTTATATATATATAAATGAGATTTTAAAAAAAATATTATAAATTATATATATTTTGATATATGTGAATTATTTTAAAGTAGTTATAGTATAGTTTGAGTGTGTTTAATGATTAAGAACATATGTTTCCTCCTAAGAAGTTAGAGTTTCAAATCCAAAGGTTGATATAGTATATGCACCTTATTAATATTTTTTTGAAAGTTAGAAATTTTTGTCTCTTAGCTATAATAACCCTTTTTTATTAAATGGATTGTGATGTGTAAGGAATTTTTGAGGAATTAAAAACTCCTTACAAAATTTATTTCTAGAATTATAAACAACATTATGAGGAACTGTGAAAATATACATAAATTTACCAGTTTTAGTATAAAGTAGAAGATATGACTTGGAATGCAATAATAGCCAACCATTTTCAATCACAGTGAAACAAACTCAATGTGACGTAACCCTTGAACAATGTCGCAATACAACATGACCATTGAGGAACACAACAATTTGACATAAGTTGTCCAAGATGAATGTCCCAATGTGATATGATGATTAAGGAACATCATAATCCAACATAACCCTTGGGAATGTTGTAATGCAACATAACCATTGAGGAACATAGCACGTCGACATAACTCAACTAAGGTGAACATCAAAATAGATATAACCATATTATAAACCTCATTATGTCACAATGTGACATAATATTGAAGTCAACCTCTTAATTTCATAATTCAACACAACCCTTGATGAACATCACAATTCAACATAACCATTAGGGAATGAAGCAATTTGACATAAGTCAACCAAGATGAATGTCATAATGTAAAATAACCATTAAGGGACATTGCAATGCAACATAGCCCTTCAGAATTATCACAATTCGACAAACGTTAGCCAAGATAAATGTTGCAATGTTGTTATAGTTAACATGAATAAACCATTATTACCCATGGTCAACCATGAATAAGTATACTCAACAAAATTCAACCATACCAAACCATAGTGAACATGGTCATACTTGGTCATCGTGGTCAACCATAATCAACTACAGATTAACAATCATCAACCATTCGCAACCATAGTTAACCATGGCCAACCAAACTCAACCATTGTCAACCAAAATCAACTATAGTCAAACATCATCAACTATTTTCATTCATAGTCAAACATAGACAAACATGGTTAACCATGGTCAATCATGATTAATCATGGTCAACCAAGTTCAACTATAGTTAAGCATGGTTAAACATAGTCAAACATCGTTAAACATAAACTAATTATGCATTCATTAACTTTATTGTTTACCTGTTTGATGACCTAAATGCGTAAATGAGTTAAGGATGTGATTTAAAGATGGTTAACCATAATCAAACAAGTTCAACCATAGTCAAACACAATCAACCAATGTTAACCATATTCAACCATTATTAACCATAGTGAAACATGGTAAACCATAATCAAACATGGTCAAAAATATTCATCCATAGTGAAGCTCAATCAACCATAGTTTCCCATAGTCACCCTTGTTCAACTATAGTCAAGTATGGTTTATCATAGTTAACAATAGTCAAATGTGGAAATCATGGTTAACAATGGTAAAAGATAATCAACCATGGTCAAACCATTGTTAACAATAGTAAAACATGGTGAAGCATAGTCAAGCATGTCAAAGATGGTCAAACATAGTTAATCGTTATCAATGCTAGTCAATCATGTCCAACCAAAGTCAACCGAACTGAATGAGACATAACCCTTGATGAATGTTGCAATGCAATGTAACCATTGATGAATGTGGAAATTCATGTGAACCATAGTTAATAATGCTTAAACACAATCAACCATGATCAAACCCTTATTAATGATAGCCAAACATGGTGAACCATTGTCAACCATGTTAAACATGGTTGACCATAGTCAATGATAGTCAAATGTTACAACCATGGTTAATGATGGTCAAACATAATCAACCATCATTAACCATAGAAAAACATGTGAATCATAGTCAACCATATTAAACATGGTCAACTATAGTCAATCATTATCAAGCATAATCAACCATGGCCAACCAAAGTTAACCAAACTCAATGAGACATGACCCTTGATGAATGTCACAATGTAATGTAACCATTGACAAATGTAGCAATTCGTGTGAACCATGGTTAACAATGGTCAAACATAATCAATCATTATCAAACCATTATTAACAACAACTAAACATGGTGAACCATTATCAACCATGTTATACATGGTTGACTATAGTAATCGATAGTGAGATATGGATGGTCAAACATGATCGACCATGGTTACTCCATTGGTAACCATAGTTAAACATTGTAGAAGCATAGTTGTCCATGTTAAACATGGTCAACCATAATCAATCATTTTCAACCATAGTCAACCATGACCAATCAAAGTCAACCAAACTCCATGAGCCATAACCCTTGGTGAATGTCGCAATACAATATAATCATTGACGAATGTAACCAATCATGTAAACCATGATTAATAATGATTATATATATATATATATATATGATTTTAGAAAGTTTATAATATGAAAATATATTGTAAATGATATATATAAAAACATTTAACACAATTTATGTTATTATTTTAATATTTTTATGTTGCAATATAAAAAAAAGGTGCAATGTTGATAAAGATATACATTTGATTTTCCATAGTCAAATACAATCAACCAATGTTAACCATATTCAACCATTATTAACCATAGTGAAACATGGTAAACCATAATCAAACATGGTCAACCATATTCATCCATAGTGAAGCTTGGTCAACCATAGTTTCCCATAGTCACCCTTGTTCAAATATAGTCAAGTATGGTTAATCACAGGGTGAAATCACGGAGGTGGGTAACACTTTCATGACAATCTAATCTCCAAAATTCCGAAAAACATTGTTTCGACCGAACTAATATTATTTTTCGGTCGAACTTTTTTTCGGCTGAACCTTGGAATGTCAAATCAAACGGTACAGTGACGACGGCCTCGATTTTTGTGTAGAAATTTAGTCGGACGAATTTTTTCCATCCGGCAATATGTTTTCACCTGAAAGATATTGAGGCCGAAAAATTCTTTCGTCCGAACTATTCTTTCGACCTAAATATTTTTTTCGACCGAAAAACTGTTTATATATTAACCACACAACGTAATTGTAACGTTTTTCTCAGCCCTTCTCGGTTGTGATAGTGAGTGATTGTGAGCTTCACACGGACGTTGTGTTGGCGCGAACGTCGTGTTGACAGACGCTCCTACGGGCGATCGAGTTGTTGTGTTGGCGCGAACGTCGTGTTGGTGGGCGCTCCTGCGGGCGGTCGAGTTGTTGTGTTGGCGAGTGGTCGGGTGGGTCGAGCTTCAGGTAAGCCTAAAACCTTTAAATTTCATTTTTATTTATAATATTTTTTTAACTGTAATTTTTAATTTTTAAATTTAATTTATATGTCATGCTTGCAGTTTGTAATTTTAATTGTAATTTTTAATTTTAATTTTAATTTTTAATTTTGATTTTAATTTATATGGCGACCCCTATAGCCAAGCCGTGGGCAACCAACGACTTGGCCACAGAGCTGGGCCCTCGCGACCAAATCACAGTCCACTGGACTGTGACTTGGCTGTGGGGGCCCAACCCTGTGGCCAAGCCGTGGGCACGCCAAGGTTGATTAGTGTGCCCAAAAACTTTAAATTTCATTTTTATTTGTAATTTTTTTTTAACTATAATTTTAAAATTTAAAATTTAATTTATGTGTCGTGCTCACAGTCTGTAATTTTAATCGTAATTTTTAATTTTATTTTTAATTCATGTTTTTAATTTAAATTTTTATTTATATGGGGGCCCCTGTAGCCAAGTCGTGGGCATGCCAAAGACTTAGCCATAGAGTCAGGCCCCCATGGCCAAGTCACGGTCCACTAGTTTGTGACTTGGCCATGGGGGCCTAGCCTTGTGGCCAAGTTGTGGGCACGCCAAGGCTGAATAGTGTGTCGTTGTACACCCTAGTAAACCGATTTAACAACAAAATTATTCAAATCTCATTTGGGTTGTGTGTTGTCTTAAAACTAGGCAGAGAAGATAGGTGACCAAGGCCACTGTGTCTTTAACTTCCTTCTCTATCCTGTTGACGTTGTCTTGAATGGACAATGTGCATACTAAACCCAAATACAAATGCTCAACATTCTTTCATAACCATGTAACACAAACTTTTTCACAATTTCCTGTCTCGTACAAAACCAAACAACAAACACGTGATGGGAAGACGCCAACACGTTTTTCGTTTTTAAGCGTATTTGACTCATCATTCAAAAAAATTTGAAATGTCAAAAATGTTTTCAAATCTTGATATCACCTGTCCAAACTAAGTGTGCCTTGTATATTGACAGTTTTCCACTTAATTTGATTAATTTGAAATGTTTCAACTAATTTCTTATTATTATTATGCAGTTAGTTGAACTAAATCAACTAAAAATAGATATAGATATGAGTAACTGTTTGATGAACTTGTGATTAGTTTGTGTAATTGTTCAAAAGATTACATTCTGATTATAAAAGTGTTATAAAATTATGTCCATAAATGTGTTATATAGTTTGGTACAGGTAGAATAAATCTTTATGTTTATTTCAATTTTGTTAATATTTGTACATTCTGATTATAAAAGTGTTATAAAACTCTGTGCATAAATGTGTTAAATAGTTTGGTACAGGTAGAATAAATCTTTATGTTTATATTTTTCTTTATTTTAAATTTGTTAAAATTAGTATTTAGATTTTAGATTTAGTATGTGTGCATTTGTTTTTGTCGAGTTTAGATTTAAAGACAATATTTTATTGACTGGTAATAGTTCACGTTCAAATAAATTTATGAATATAAATTTTAATCTTTTAATCTTTTTAATAAATTATATTTCTTGTAAATATAAATCTGTTCTTCTATTTCTTAAAATATAAATATGTTCTTATATATATATATATAATGGAAAAAATTTAAAACATATATTTTAATTTTTTTTTATAATAAATTTAAAAATAAAATAGGAAGACAATTTTAAAATTACATGTTTATATGTTCAAATTATACGTGCACAAACAATAAATTTATAAACAATATGGAATTACTTGAAAATGAAAATTTGATATAGACATTAATAAATAATTTATAAACAATATGGATTTAGTTAATTTGATGTAAACATTTACCAATTAAATATTAAGTTTTTAAATTTGATATAGACATTTAACAATCAAATATTAAGATATGAGTGAAATCTATTGTCTTTCACTCCGGTGTGAAAGACTTAGATTCAAATGCCCTTGCTTTTTTGTGCATAGATAATCTCTTATTAAAATTGGTTTGACTTGGCCGTGGGGGCCAGCCCAATGGCCAAGCCATGTGTACACCCGTGGGTTGGCCACATGGTTTCCCCCCCACGACCAAGTCACAGTCATTTCAAACGTTTTGTATTTCATAAAAATTTCAAACTGTCCAAGTTTTAATTTCAAATGTATTTTATTTTATAAAAAAATCATTTTTTTAGGAATTCAATTTATAAATCCATTTTTATATATGTAATATTACATTATCATAAGTTATAAATATTATTTTATAGATTGTTGATTCCATAATTCCTTGCATTGCCTATCTTATAATTTGTAAAGGAATATTTGTGAAATATACATACAATGGAAAATATTTAAAACATATATATGTAATTTTTTTTAATAAATTTAAAAATTAAATAGGAAGACAATTTAAAAATTACTTGTTTATATATTCAAATTATACACACAAACAATAAATTTATAAACAATATGAATTTACTTAAAAATGAGAATTTGATATATAGACATTAATAAATAATTTATAAACAATATGGATTTAGTTAATTTGAAATAGACATTTACAATCAAATATTATTTTTTTTAATTTGATATAGACATTTAACAATCAAATATTAAGAATAGAGTAAGCATTTAAGTGATTAGTCTGTGCCTGAGTAGTCGGCCAGGAGCCAAATCTACTGTCTTTCACTCTGGTGTTAAATACTTAGATTCAAATGCCCTTCTTTTCTGTGCATAGATAATCTCTTATTAAAATTGGTTGTGACTTGGTCATGGGGGGCCAGCCCTATGGCCAATCCGTGGGCACGCCCATGGCTTGGCCACATGGTTGGCTCCCCGCGACCAACTCACAGTGTTTTCAAACATTTTGTATTTTATAAAAATTTCATAAAAATTTCAAATTGGCCAAATTTTTATTTCAAACGTTTTGTATTTTATAAAAATTTCATAAAAAATTCAAACTGTCCAACTTTTTATTTCAAAATTTTTGTATTTTATTAAAATTTCAAATCTTTAAGAATTCAATTTATAAATTCATTTTTACATATTTAATATTAGAGTATCATAAGTTTCTTACAAAGTTTCTTACAATGCCTTGTTTACCGTTAAATTATATTAACTCTTTCGTAAGTTATGTTGTTTTCAATCTTTTTGCACTTGATGCTACAAAACATTGGTTGTAGGTTTTTAATAATGTGAATCTAGATTATAAAATGTATTCAAAATATTTTGATGATATAAAATATTGGTTGTATGGTTTTAATAATGCAAGTATATTATAAAGTTTATTCAAAATATTGAGGATATTGAAGGAGTCCTACACATGAAATGATGTCCTTATTAGTTGAGATTCTCATATTATAAATAAAATCCATGGGATCCCTTGATCTATAACACCTTGAATACCATTGCACGAATTCTCAACAACTGAATGCATATGGTATGTTTGTTGCATGTACAAGGATAAAATTCTCTCAATCCCTTAGACACCTTGCATTTATGAATCCCAATTTTCCCAAGGAGACAATACCTTTGATTGTTGATGCAAGAAAAATAACATGGAATGTATTTCTTCCAACCACACTACTTTGGGAATGGATGGCCCTATATTGGATTTGATTCCCAGATATATTCTCCCTTAGTTGAGGCCTCAAACAAAAATTTCATTCAAAAACTCAATGATTAACATGATTATGTAATTCACGCCAAGTTTTGCATTTTTCCGTGTTCTTCATTTCATAACAAGAGAAAGAAATATTCATTGCTGAGAGTCATTTATATTTGGACTAGATTGACAAAACACATCTTGAAACCATCTAGTGAGTCCTAATGATAATGGGTAAGTAAATCTCCCCCTATGCTTCACATGTCCTACATATTGTCACGAGTCTTGGTCACATCTTTGTGTAAGACATGAGTGACCTACTTGTGTACATTTGGTTTTTCCTTGAAATTCATCCGATCAACATTTAATTTAGTATGCTTGTCTTTTTAGTCAGTAACTGACTAAATTTCATTTTTTTCAGTCTCTAGAACAACCAAATTCAACACTCACTTTTGATATGGCTTCTCTTCCAAACCATAGACTCTTATCATAGTAAACTGCTCAAAAATGAACTAGTCTCCCACTTTGGTGGTCTTTTCCAATTGTAGTGACCCTTTGACTAAAGGAATAATTATAACAAATACTTCATTTTGGATAATAAATTCTAATATAGAAATAAAAGAATTTACATACTGCAAAAAACCTTCACTGGTGACATGATCTTCTTACCATATGAAGTCACTCAATGGTTGGGAGAGAAACATGTTGGCTGGTCATTCACCATCCTAGACTTAAAATAATCCAGATGTGACTATTTTTGATGGATTAACATATGGATCAAGTGAGACTGGTACCCAAATGACCTGGTACCCATGAAGTTTAAAAATTGTTGGTGCATTGTATTTGTCAAGAACTTGCAAAAGTCAAACTTTATGAAGGTTTGATTCTTAGGATGTGACAAGGCTACTAAGAAACCCAAAAACAATGATATCCATTATAAAACTATTATAAATAGAAACAAACTTTGAAACATAGGCAATATATTCACTGAAATCATTCCCTTAACCTCCATAACAGATACACCGAAACATATGTAGTATATTCACTGTTATAACATTGAAATATGTTATAACATATTACAATGTAATATGTTATAACATATTACAATGTAAAATATGTTATGTCATATTACATTGTAATATGTTATGACATATTACATTGTAATATGTTATGGAAAATCTGCATTAATATAGCACATCAAATAGAAAACAAATAGTGAAACATAGGTAGTATATTCACTGTAGTCATTCCCTTAACCTCCATAATAGATACAATGAAATATGTAACAGTGTCTTCACATTGATAGAGAAACTGATAAACGACATCAATATTTCATCTCAAAGCCTCATTTACAAAGCTAGCAGAAATGCAAGTTTAGTCATTCCCTCAACCTCCAGAATAGATACACCAAAATATGTAACTGTCGCTTCGCATTCATAGTGAAATTGATAAACGACATCAATATTTCATGTCAAAGACTCATTTACAAAGCTAGTAGAAATGCAATTTGAAATTGCATCATCATTTTGTGATTAGTTTCCTATACCTTAGATTGAAACTCTACACTCTTAACTATATTGTAATATTCACATAGCTCATACAGGTAAGATATGAAGCTGATTTCATTGCTTTAGCTCTCTCTTAATCAGAGTAAGTAAAACCCATATGTATTGGATACAAGTATATAACCTTTGAAATACCCTTGTTAATGATCTATAACCCTTTGTATTTACACAAGCATTTAGTTGAAGATGAGATTCTATTAACCTTTGGATAAGATACTAGTTGAAGATCAGCTTCTATTAACCTTTGGATAAGATACTAGTTGAAGATGGTGATGTATTACCCTTTGTATTTACACAAGCATTTAGTTGAAGATGAGCTTCTATTAACCTTTGGATAAGATACTAGTTGAATATGGTGATGTATTACCCTTTTTATTTACACAAGCATGGAATCACCCAGCCAAGTCCTGGTTGTCCATGGGGTTTCTGATAGGATGGATCTACGAAAATGATTCAGAGGGCATTCTCAGCCCCTGTATCGATGAGGTCACTGGAAGAAGGCCGGTAAGCATATAAAAAATGCGTTATAACAACATATAAATGAATGTTTAGCAACGTCAAATCATCTAATCACATACGCTTAGTATATAAAAAGGTTCGTCATAAACATAATTCCAACAACTTGCAATCATATAATACATTTTCTTTATTAATGCCCCCTCCAAGTGTAATATGGACCTATTGATACTTAGTTCCATTGCTTTGTAGATGACAGATTTCTTCCATCCAACCAAACATGGCGTAAAGTTAATCGTTGATTTTCATGGACTGTTCTCCATACCTGTTGGATGCATGAAATCTGATTGCCCATATAGATAATCGCTTCTCTATTACCAGACTTTGACCCATGTAGCATTGGTGGATTTACCAAGGTTATTTGTGCTAATATTAAGGAACCAAAATATATTTGAAATGGGCATGAGTAGTGGAGTTATGCATCACCCTATTATAATTGTGTCTAACTTAAAGAACATTTCTATTAATTTTGTCTTATTTTTTTTCTTTCTTCATAATTTTTGTTGGTCAATGTTGGAGATATTAACTCATACTTGTCTTGTTCTTAACTTTTCATGAATTTCCAAAGGATAGATATTGAGGAGAGATGTCGACACAATATTCTCCAAACATTCCTCGCAAACGCTTTAGGCTCTCCCAATAAGGAAGAAGAGGAACTCCTTTTTTGACTGAGACTCCGAGTGACCAACAACAATCTCGTCAGAGGAGATTTTCAAATGAGTCTGTGAATAGATCAATTACAGAATGTGCTCAAACAAGTTCTATGGATGCAACCTTCTTATATAGGTTGCGCATTGATACTCCTACACCTGAGAATGTAGGGAATACCTCAGGACAAGAGAACATTTATGGTAATTTTCTTTGATTTTGTTTATTTTTGTTGTATTTTTGTGTATTTAAATTTATGTCAAGTTAAATGTTATAATTACTTTCAAATGTGTGTGTAGACAATGAGTTTAGAGTATGAAGATTATAATGTTGGTGCAGAGGGTGAAGGTGGATTTAGGAGGTTTCATTATAAAGAAACAAAATATTACACACCTACGTCCACCTATCCTTCGGATGTTGGTGATGAACTTCACTGAGAAGGGATAACTAAAACAATGACCCTTGAGCGATGCTTAGGTGTTAAAAGGAGGTTGGAAAATGATTTGTTGGTCTTGGAACTCCCTCAGGAGAGTAAACAAAGCTTATATATTGTTTTTCATTCATTGCAAAAATTTATGAACGCATATCAAAAGATGGGGCCAACCACTGACAGTGTTGTCGATCTAATGAGGCGATGAAAGTCAGAGGTGATGGGTCCTGATAAATGAGAGACAGTAAAAGAAAAGTTTCAAAAGAATATGCAATTTTGATGTTCAACTTCAAAGATGGGCCAAAGTGGAAGATGTTGAAGGTGCAATATTTTAAACACCCTGACATTGAAGGACATTTGTATAACAGATTTTTGGCGCCATATGGGAAATTGTCGTGGAACGATGAGGCTCCAAACTATTTTGCAAGACACTTTTATGCAGAGTTTTTCTTTCACATGCACCCTGATTTTACTAGTCTATCGTCCAATTATTATGTAACACCCTGTTTCTCCCAGTTTGTAAACATAACTCTAGTGGCCAAGAACTATGGAAAACTCAAAGATGTGAATATTTGATTTGACGGACCTTTGCATAAAAGGTCGATGAATGTAAATTATGTTATGAATCTGTGTTGCATGACTACTGAGAGAGGGATGTGATAAAAGAGACCATGATGGCTAATGAGAGGTCGTAGAAGGGACCTGGAATAGTTGTGTTAACTTCCACCAAGCCAGTACCGTACTGGTTTCTACTTGCTCAAAAACCAAAACAACTCTTTGATCCTGAAATGGATTTCCCGTCAGATTGGTAGGTGGGGAGGCTCCTCAAAGATTTAATGAGGGGACGGGGGTGAACTGCCCATCTATAACAACCCTTATACTTGACCACAGACGGCGAAATGCGCGCCACATGCAACCTTGAAGAAAAAAATTGGCAAGAGAGGAAATGTGGTGGGGGGAGAGAAGAGCGTACACGACAGAGATCGCGAAAGGGAACTGGAGAAAACCCTAGAAACGCAAGGACTTATGAATATCAGGAGAAGGAGAGTAACCTTTGTCCTGGATTATTTTCCTGTATCAGGAGAAGGAGAGTAACCTTCATCCCTGATTTCCGTTGAGCTGGAAGTAGGAGACTGAACCTCAAAGCATCGTGGTCTAGCTCGGGGGTGGATAGTGGTAAATACGTTTGGAGTCACTGAGCCTACAGTTGGATGGAAACGATCACCCCTCTCAGCATTTGCATCATGCCTGGTAGATCTGATAAGTGTTTTATACCTTTTATTTCGAACTGAATATCATGAATACATGCTTATGTTTATATGCCCATAGTAATTTCTGTGTAGAATGATTGCCTAGTGTTTTAAACTGGAAATAATGGATGCACATGTATGCTTATATGTCATCGTTGGTTTCTGTACAAATGGTTAAGTTGGGGGCATGAGTTTGCTCCACCAAGAATCATTTTGTTTGCTTGATTCTCGTACTATTCTGGGAAGGCCCCTTGAGAGTACTCTTCCTCGGGAATCACCTCATAAACCTTGGAACCGTGCCGAACCTTTACCCAAAGACTTGACTAATATTAGGGGTGATTGCCCAAGAACTATTTGAAGGTTCATGCGATCCGAGCCTAGAAACCTTATGCAAGGAAGTGTAGCTCTCTAAGGTCTCGGAGTCATGGGAGTTTGAAGCCCCGAGAGGTTGCATTTCATGATTCAAGCTCAAAATGGATAGCGAGTCCAATTATAGAAAGAGATAATACCCTATTGTTTGGTAGACGAACGGTTGGAAGCCTTTCAGAAATACTCTAGATCTGTCAAGACCGATGGATCTAGAGAAGGAGCGCAGGCGTTAACACCTCAACCCTTTCAGCCTTTGCAAGTAGCGATGGGATCTAGGACCATATATCCAAGGATATGGCAGAGCTCTATTGACCATCGATCTAGTTGCGAGTGGTGCTAGTGTTTGGCCTAGCCTACGGTTACATGTAGTAGGTGCTAGTGAGGAGGGAGCCATACCCGTATCGTGTCTCGGGTATCGGTGTTTGGAGAAAGGGGAGTTGAGAGTCTTGACTCCCAACTCATGAGTTGCGAAAGGCGCTTGCGCTAAGGCCAGGTTGTGGTCTTTTGGAGGAGGATAAGGGAAGGAAGGGTCTGCGCTAGGCCCCATAGAAGTCTCGGGGATTCTGTCCCTCGAAGAAAAAGACAAAAAAAATCTAGGTTGTCATAGTGGGTGTGTGACAAATTGGTATTAGAGCATGGTTACAACACTTGGCCTACTTGGGATCCTAGACGAGTTGCGCAAGAACTCCATCTGAAGTACTCTAAAAAAGGAGTAACTCTCTATCCTAACCCCCCTTATCAAAACCCAAAGTTAAGAATGAAAATTCCTATTGTGTGTTTGCATTTGAAAAATATGAATTATGCGTTGATTGTGAATGAATATAATATTGACTAACAACAAGTGTTTTTCTTGCACAACAAGTGAACGATCAACCGCGGGAAAAAAAACTGTAGACGCATAGAATGGTGACGCACCACAAAGTGGGGGATGGCTCCCAAAATAGATATGAAGAGTCTGACAAAAGGAGAGTGACAGAGACCCCTCCAGATCTAGCTGAGACTGTGAGAAGCCTCATGGTCGAACTACAGAGTTGCAAGGATGACAACGAGAGGTTGATAAAAGAGAAAGAGAAGCAAATAGAAATTAATGTAGTCTTGTTGCAGAGTTTATTTGACATACAAAGACAATTGCAGCATGGACCTAACACCATTCATGCAGACTGACGAGAGACAAAGAAAAGTTGAAGTCCACCTGAGATACAGAAACGTGGTATTTTAAGTGGCCACACTGGGAAGATCACCTCGAGAAAGGTCTACCCCAGAGATAAGGGACAAGAGTGGGACGAGTCCTCTGAAAAGAAAACTGGCGACTCAGAGGGATCTTCTAGTAGTAGGACTAGTTCTTATTCCTGAAGAAAACGGAAGAAGAAAAAGCATCCCAAAAGTCATAATCTCGAAGAATTCAAGAAGGCCAAACCACCCTCTTTCGACAATGAAATAAAGAAGGGGGAGGAAGCGGAGGCATGACTGCTTGGACTGAAGAAGTATTTCAGAGTCCATGACTTCTCAGAAAACTTTAAGGCTCGAGTATCCACCTTCAACTTGAATGGAAAAGTCTCCATTTGGTGGGAAGACCTTAAGAATGTAAAAGGGATTCACGAAGATGACCTATATTGGGAATGGTTTGAGAAATATTTCAGGAAGAAGTATCTATCGGAAAAGTATTTCGACGAAAAGACTAAAGAATTCTATGAACTCAAGCTGGGGAAACTCACCATAGAGAAATATGTCAGCAGATTCCTCGAGTTGCTGAGGTACGTACCCTATATAAAAGCATAAAATGAAAATGTGCAACGATTCATCAGTGGACTACCTAAGGACTATCAGAATAGGATTGAGTTTGATGAGCCAAAGACCCTAGAAGACACTATCCGAAAGGCAAGATATTGTTATGAACAGCTGGGGCATTAGACAGAACCTCACGAAGGTTGGAAGCAGAAGAATAGTTTGGGATTCCAGAAAAAGGGGTTTGAATCCCCAAGGTTTAAAAACTATAAAAAGGACTCAAGGATGAGATTCCCAACCCGAAGTGTACACTAGCAGAATTTTCCCTCCTAGAGCAGAAATAAACCTTCTGGATCTACCCCAGGAAAGATTGATAACCCAAAGTGAGAAACCTTGAAATGTTGGGGTTGTGGAGAAGAACATCTACTGAGGGACTGCCCGCACCGACAACAAAACAGTCAGAGAATTTACAATGTTCAAGTAGCTACCACCATCAATGATGTGGCCAGGAATGTGCCGCAAATCTATGCAACCTTGGATAATAAGCAAGCTGACCACCAAGCTTTAGTGGTGGAGATGGAAGGTATGATCACCAACCATTTAGTGCCTATTCTAATTGACCCTGGTTCAAATTTGAGTTATATATCTCCTAAGGCTGTTGATAAGTGTAAATTATAGCCACATAAACATGCCAAGCCATGGTTGGTACAGTTCGCCACTGGCACCAAAAGAAAGGTAGTGGAGGTCACACCAACTTACCAATTCACAATGGGTGAATTCCCCACCTAAGCAACCCTTAACATACTACCCCTAGGATCATATGACCTGTTGATTGGTATGGATTGGCTAGCCACAGATAAAGCCAGACTGGATTGTTACCATAAAACCTTAGAATGTATAGGTGAAGAAGGAAGAAGGATAACCCTTCGAGGGATCCAAAAACCTGTCTCGGTGAGACGAATATCAGCCCTTCAAATGAGAAAGTATTGCAAAAAGGGATGTCCACTTTATGCGATACAAGTGTTGGAATCAGTTGAAGATAACAAACCAAGCCTCGAAGACCACCCCACACTAAGAGAATATAAAGATGTATTTATGGAAGAGGTACCAGGTCTACCTCTGAGAAGGGACATTGAATTCTCGATAGAACTTGCACTAGGAGCGGTGCCAGTGTCTAGGACACCCTACAGGATGAGCACACCCAAGCTAGTTGAGCTTAAATTACAACTAAAATAAATGATGGACAAAGGCTATATCCATCCCAGCTTGTCTCCATGGGGAGCACCAATTTTGTTTGTAAAGAAGAAAGATGGTACCCTCCGACTATTTATAAATTATAGACAACTAAATAAGGTAACCATAAAGATCAAGTACCCCTTACCCAGGATCGATGACCTGTTCGATCAATTGGGAGGTGCTTCCATCTTCTCAAAGATTGACTTGAGATCTAGATACCATCAAGTCCGAATTAAGGGTGAAGACATCCACAAAACTGCCTTCAGGACAAGATATGGTCACTATGAGTTTGCGGTAGTACCATTTGGATTAACCAATGCCCCTGCCACTTTTATGTGCTTGATGAACAATGTGCTCATCAAATTCCTAGACAAATTTGTACTAGTTTTTTTTGACGATATATTAATTTACTCCAAGAATAGAGAGGAACATGAGGAACATCTTAGACTTGTGCTTCAAGTGCTAAGAGAACATTAACTCTATGCCAAATTTAGCAAGTGCGACTTTTTCCAGAAGCAAATACATTACTTGGGCCATGTCATATCTGAAGAAGGAGTAGCAGCAGACCCTGACAAGATCAGGTCTATCATGGAATGGCCTACCCCAAAGGATGTTTCAGATATCAGATCCTTTATGGGCTTAGCAGGATACTATAGGAGATTTATAAAAGGATTCTCCAAGATTGGTTGTCCAATCACTGCCCTCCAGAAGAAGGGATCTAAATTCACGTGGACATAATAATGTGAAGAAAGATTTCAATCCCTAAAACATCTACTAACCCATACACCCATGCTGAAGATCGTTGATCTCAAAAATGACTTCCTCGTGTGCACAGATGCCTGTAAAGAAGGGATCATAGGAATCCTTATGCAAGGAGGAAGTGCAGTCTGCTATGAATCCCTAAAATTGAATGAGCATGAAGTCAACTATGTGACCCATGATCTAGAACTGGCCTCCATAGTGCACACCTTAAAAATGTGGAGGCATTACCTCCTGGGAAGGAAATTTGTACTTATGACAAACCACTGTGGATTGCGATATCTATTTGACCAACCAAAACTCAATGCTAGACAAGCTAGATGGATGGCCCTCTTAGTGAGTTTTATTTTGAAATCAAACATATCAAGGGAAAGGAAATTAAGGTGGTCGATGCCCTTAGTAGAAGTATGAAAACATTTCACCTGACAACGGTGAGCACCTGCGAGATGAATATCAAGGAAAGAGTCAGGAATGCACAAGAAATAGACCCATTCTTCTAAACCGTGACCTTGTACCTGGAACAAGAACCCACAAGGATAAAGTATGAAGGCTACAAGATGATAGATGGAGGTATGCTAACCTACAAAAATAGATTGTATATTCCAGATTGTGATGACTTGAAGAGGTTCATAATAGATGAACTACATAAAAGACCATATACTGGTCATCCAAGATACCAGAAGATGATCACAACCACTAGGAAACAATTCTATTGGCCTGGATTGAAGAAATACATAGCTGAGCACTTAGCCAAATGCATAGAATGCCAATAGGTTAAAGTAGAACACTGACACCCAGCAGGATTATTACAACCTCTACCAGTCTCAGAATGGAAATGGGAAACCATCTCCATGGATTTCATCACCGGATTTCCAACATCGACTAAACAGAATGACGCCATCATGGTAGTGGTGGATAAACTGAGCAAGTCCGCTCATTTTATCCCCGTCAAGTCGACTTGAAAGGCAATACATGTCGCCAACATATTCATGAAGGAGATATTCAGACTACATGGTATGCCTAAAGAGATTGTGTCTGACAAAGACACGAAATTTACTTCCAACTTTTGGAAATCCTTGATAGTTGGTCTAGAGACCAAATTATTTTTTAGCACAGCCTATCATCCTCAAACCGATGGACAGATGGAAAGAGTGAACCAAATATTAGAAGACATGCTAAGGATTCATGTAATGCATCAACCCAAAAAGTGGGAAGATTTCCTGCCACTGGTGGAATTCGCCTACAACAATGGCTACCAAGAATCCCTGAAGATGAGCCCTTTCGAAGTCCTCTATGGTAGACTGTGAAAAACTCCAGTCAGTTGGAGTAATCCCATGAATAGAGTTACTATTGGGCCCAATATGTTGAAAGAAATGGAACAACAAGTGACTCAGATAAAACAAAATCTAAAGGTCGCTCAGAACAGATAGAAAATTTACGCCGACCGAAAGAGAACTCCAATAGAATTCAAGACGGGAGACTATGTATATCTTAGAGTTAGGCCCAGGAAGAGTTCCCTCAGGATGGGAGCTTGTGCCAAGTTGGCACCTCGTTATTGTGGACCCTTTGAATTTCTAGATAGAGTGGGACCTGTAGCCTATAGGCTAGCACTTCCTCCCACAGTAAAAGCACACAATATTTTCCATGTTTCATTATTGAAGAAATATGTACATGATTCTAATCATATAATTGAATGATCTGTGATCTAGGTGGAACTGGAGGGAGAATTCCTGCCAGAACCTCAATGCATACTAGACAGAAAGGAAACCCCACTCAGGAACCAAACCATTTCACATGTCAAGGTGCAGTGGAAACATTTTGGCCCAGATGAGGCTATGTGGGAAATGGAAGATGCCATGAAACAAACATATCCATTTTTTTTTACTTCTGTACATACACGTCATATTGATAGATAGAACATTGAGGATGATGTTCCTTTAAGGGGGATGGAATTGTAACACCCTGTTTCCCCCAGTCTGTAAAAATAACTATAGTGGCCAAGAACTATGGCAAACTCAAAGATGTGAATATTTAATTTGACGGACCTTTGCATAAAAGGTCGATGAATGTAAATTATGTTATGAATATGTGTTGCATGACTACTAGGAGAGGTATTTTCTAAAAGAGACCATGATGGCTATTGATAGGTGGTGGAAGAGACCTGGAATGGTTGCGTTAACTTCCACAAAGCCAGTACCGTACTGGTTTATACTTTCTCAAAAACCAAAACAACTCTCTAATCCTGAAATGGATTTCCCGTCAGATTGGTAGGTGGGGAGGATCCTCAAAGAGTTAATGAGGGGATGGGGGTGAACCCCCCATCTGTAACAGCCCTTAGACTTGACCACATACGACGAAATTCGCGCCACACGCAACCTTGAAGAAAAAAATTGGCAAGAGAGGAAATGTGGTGGGGGGAGAGAAGAGTGCACATGACAGAGATCGCGAAAGGGAACTGGAAAAAACCCTGGAAACACAGGGACTTATGAATATCAAGAGAGGGAGAGTAACCTTTGTTCTGGATTATTTTCTTGTATCAGGAGAAGGAGAGTAATCTTCGTCCTAGATTTCCGTTGAGCTGGAAGTAGGAGACTGAACCTCAAAGCATCCTGGTCTAGCTCGGGGGTGGCTAGTGGTAAATCCATTTGGAGTCACTGAGCCTATGGTTTGGTGGAAACGAACACCCCTCTCAACAGTTGCATCACACCTGGTAGATCTGATAAGTGTTTTATACCTTGTATTTCGAACTGAATATCATGAATACATGCTTATGTTTATATGCCCATAGTAATTTCTGTGTAGAATGATTGCCTGGTGTTTTAAACTGGAAATAATGGATGCACATGTATGCTTATATGTCATCGTTGGTTTCTGTACAAATGGTTAAATCGAGGGCATGAGTTCGCTCCACCAAGAATTGTTTTGTTTTCTTGATTCTCGTACTATTCTGGGAAGGCCCCTCGAGAGTACTCTTCCCCAGGAATCACCTCATAAACCTTGGAACCATGCCGAACCTTTACCCAAAGACTCGACTAAGATTAGGGGAGATTTCCCAAGAACCATTTGAAGGTTCATGCGAACCATGCCTGGAAACCTTATGCAAGGAAGTGTAGCTCTCTAAGGTCTCGGATTTGTGGGATTTTGAAGCCCCAAGAGGTTGAATTTCGTGATTCAAGCTCAGAAGGGATAGCGAGTCCAATTATAGAAAGAGAGAATACCCTATCGTTTGGTAGATGAACAGTCAGAAGCCTTTCGGAAATACCCCAGATCTGTCAAGACCGATGGATCTAGAGAAGGATCGTAGGCATTAACACCTCGACCCTTTCAGCCTTCGCAAGTAGCGATGGGATCCAGGATTGTAGATCCAAGGATCTGACAGAGCTCTATTGACCGTTGATCTTAGCCTTTGCACCGGCAGGAAAGCAACATTTCGCTGATTCGAAACTTGGGGTGGTCAAGGGTAGGATTGTACAAACTCACGGACTCACGAGATCGTGACGTGATCGGGGTCGTTGGATCCAGGCCATAGGAGAATCGTGGGATCAGAACTTTCGTGGTTATCCCCTATCGGGGGTTCGAAACTTGAGAGAGTTTATTTTCGATTGTAGAAGTCGCGAAGTGCCGAGCACCGAGGGTTCATGCGAACACGTGGCACATCCGTTAGGTGGGGACCGCATGGTTGACAAGTGGTGTAACAACAAGCACCCAGAGAAAGGTGGGAGTGGGTGACAGGTGATGGACACATGTCACCTGGGAAAGAATCAACCCATTGTTGACTTATCGTATCTCGGGATTTTGCAAAGGAGGAGCACGAGGGCTCAACACTCCAACTCGTGAAGTCGCGAGATGCGAGTAGCACTAGTATTTAGCTTAGGAAGCGGGTGACCGGTGGTGGACACTTGTCACTTGGGAAAGAGTCAACCCATTGTTGACTTATCGTGGCTCAAGAATTTGTAGGATGAAGAAGTTGCACCCTGATCACTAAGGCTGCGAAACGCCGAGAGCCAAGGTCTCATGTGACGGGTGACAACGACACAACTTGTGAGCAGAGTACAACAAAGGAGACAAGTGGTGTGTGCACGTCGCTTTGGTAGAGCCCACGTAACATTGACCTCTCGTGTCTCAGGATTTCGCAAAGGAGGAGCACGAGGGCTCAACACCTCAACTAACAAATTTGCGAGTGGTGCTAGTGTTTGGCCTAGCCTACAGTTACATGTAGTAGGCGCTAGTGAGGAGGGAGACATATCCGTATCGTATCTCAGATATCAGTGTTTGGAGAAAGGGGAGTTGAGTGTCTTGACTCCCAACTTGTGAGTTGCGACAGACGCTTGCGCTAAGGCTAGGTTGTGTTCGTTTGGAGGAGAATAAGGGAAGGGAGAGTCTGTGCTAGGCCCCATAGAAGTCTTGGGGATTCTGTCCCTCGAAGAAAAAGACAAAAAAAATCTAGGTTGTCGTAGTGGGTGTGTGACATATTATGGGATTGGTAAATGACGGACATATGATCGCAAAAGGGCATATCAAAATGCGACATTGACGAGGCCTCCACAACCTTTAGTACCTCGCCCAATAGGGGCATTTGCTTTACATTCAAAGTTTCGAGCTACATCATAGGTTGGCAAAGAGGCTAGGAATGCAATCGAGGAAAATTTGGAAGAGATTTTTTATGGTGTTGATGTTGGCATGAACCGTCAGCGAGCGGAAGCTAATTCCCGGGCCACATTTGTTTATAAAATAGATGCGGAGTTAGATACCATGTCATTAGAAGATGTTAAAGAGTATGCAAAATTTTGTCATGATGGTTGAAAGAAGATTATTCAGAATGATGACCTGAACAATAGATTGGTATGTGTTCTAGTTAGTAAATTTTTTACGCATTTTATGGATAGTTTACTTCTAAATTTAGATTTAGATATTATTACATATCTATAGAAATAATCGAGTTGTTATTCTCATTAATTGCAGTTTGGAGATATATTAAATGAATCTCCAGTAGATAGGGGACTTGATTGCACAAGTTTAAATTTGGATGGGTTGAATCAGGTATGTGTTTTCAACCCATCCAAATTTAAACTTTAGTCGTCCAATCTCCAATCTTCTGAATAAGAGATCAACAACATTTATAATTTTGTATAAATGTGAACACATTAAATCCTAGATTTAGTTCTTAGTTGTGTTGTTCACAGATCCCTATTCCATCTCCTACTACTTGGGCAGACTTGTCTCAATTCTCATTGGGAGAGTTTTAAGAGGGTGAGAGTTCACAGGTATCATTTAATGTGTTAAAATCATTTAAATTTAATGTATTATAATCATTTAAATTTAATTTTCGAATTTTCAAATTTGAAATGTGTTATATAGGTCAATGTGGAGAAGAGAGTACCTGAGAGTGTGCTTGGGAGGGAGATTGGGATTGAGGAGGAAGCAAAAGAAGCACCCATATTTGGGAAGGATGGGTTCATTTAGGATGATTCATAAATATATGCTTTTGACTTTTATCAAATTTTTGTTTTCTCAAGTTTTTAGTTTAGCCTTTCCTATTCAACACTTTGATCAATTATTTTGAAATATATAGAACCCTTATATAAACTTATCGTTGTCTTAAATGGTGTACATTCAAACTTATTTAAGGTTATATCATGATGAAGACCTTATTTTGAACTTGAACATTTGATTATTTGAGAACATACTCTATCCCACATCAGAAAAGGGAAAGTTTCTAAATTTTCTTCGATTACATTCTTTGTTTTCTTGTCCAAGAATGACGTAGTATGGACATTTGTGTTTTCTACATATAACAACGCGAATTCCTTCTTTCCAGGGTATTGTCAAACTCTTAAATAAATTGGTTACTAATCACAAAAACCAACATTCAAGTATATTTACAAATAAGCTATGCATATGTATATGTGAGCCAGCTCACACATATTGTATATGTGAGCTAGCTCACACATAATTTCAAAGACCATTTGATAATATGTAATATGAATACATCTCAAAGATGAAAGATTTAAATGGTTTTTGAAGAATGACTTAATATACATGTGCATATTTTTGTTTTCTCCATGTATATGGAAGATTATATGAGAACATCTATTCCACCACAGAAAGAGGAGATAAGTATTTTCCAGAAGAATGGTTTTTAAAATGGAGATTTGTGAACTTTTTTAGATATAAGTAGTTTTTTGGAAGAATGGATTAATATGGAGATTTATGAGTCCTTTAATTTGAAAGGGAATTATGGAATTTGATTATATGACCACTGCAGAAGAGGAGAGAAGTATTTTACTACTGAGGAGATTAGTATTTTATTGTTGTGTAAATAAGATCAAATAACATCACCTGGGATGTGAATTTCACCTAAAGGATTTGAGACTTTATCCACAAGGAGATAAGTATTTCATTGGAAGAATGAATTAATATGTAGATTTGTGAACTTTATTCATACATAGTTCTATATTTATTTTGAGATTATTATCTAACTCTAACTCTGAACACAATTTGTTTTTTACGAATAACATAATTTTTCTCTTTAATTTTTTTTAAGATTTTAGATAAGATTTTACAAATTGTTTAAATCATGTATGTTTAACATGGAGAGTAACTATATTATGTTTAACTGTGGTTGGGTATGTTATTATTTCTTATTGTTTACTTAATATTTAGTTAAAGTATATATGCTAATATGTGTTATTTGTTTTTTTTATTATTGTTTTTTATTGTTTCAGATGTCTAAATTATATTTGGTGGAAAATATGTTTACATTATATTTTGTGGGAAAGAGTATGTTGGAGGATGATACTTAGCTCTTTTGGTATGTATGTCAATTTTGTTTTAATTACAATTTTTGAATTTTGTTTTATTTTGCATGTTTGAATTGTAAATTTTTAATTTTTGAATTTTGTTTTTTTTTGCAGATTTAAATTGCAGGTATGAAGTGATCTATCTTAAAGTGATGGCTTAGATTCCATAATTTTGGAGTTAAATGTCTTAGTTTTTGTTATCATCCTAAAATGGATGTGGAACCTATGTATTTGACAATGTAACTATTCAAACTTTGATTATATATATTTGATATTTTTGGAATTCAAAATATCAATTTATTGTCTCATATTTGATTTCTCTTATATTGTTAAATGTTGAAATATAATTGCTTTGTCAATGTTGAAATATACTTGATTTGCTTTGATAATTGTCTCTATCTTTACTATGTCAATCTTGAAATAAATTGCTTTTTTGTTAATCTGTTAAACACCATTACTAATGTAAGAATAAATTTGGTTTGGTTTGGTTCAAGACTTGGCTTGATAGATTGTGGTGGTCTGACCAATGCTCAAAGGTGTCTGCACTAAGTTAATGGATAAAAAGTGGCAAAGTTGTTAGTTTTGAACTAATGTTTTGTATATTCTCTTTTATACAATGCATTAAATTAAGCATCAAACTCTTAAATACTTTTTTACTATGTATTAATTTAAATGATTCATTTTATGTTCACTTTGGTCTGTTAAAAAACTGTTCAAAAACACATGATAAAATTCAACATATTTCATTGTGGATTGATAAAATTCAACATAAAGATGAACTTTTGGGCTTATACTACTATGTATTAATTTAAATGCTTCCTTTTATGTTCATTGTGGACTATTAAAAAACACATGATAAAATTCAACATATTTCATTATGGACCGTTCTTGGGCCTATGGGGACTGTTAAAAAACACATAATAAAATTCAACATAATTCATTGTACACTGTTCTTGGGCCTATGGGGACTGATTAAATTCAAAATATTTCACTGTGGACTGATCAAATTCAACATAAAGATGAACTCTTAGGCCTATACTGCTATGCATTAATTAAAATGCTTTCTTTTATGTTCACTGTGGACTGTTAAAAAACACATGATAAAATTCAACATATTTCATTGTGGACTGTTCTTGGGCCTATTCAACATATTTCATTGTGGACTGATAAAATTCAACATAAAGATGAACTCTTGGGCCTATACTACTATGTATTAATTTAAATGCTTCATTTTATGTTCACTGTGGACTGTTCAAAAACACATGATAAAATTCAACATATTTCATTGTGGACTGTTCTTGGGCCTATGGGGACTGATAAAATTCAACATATTTCATTGTGGACTAATAAAATTCAACATAAAGCTGAACTCTTGGGCCTATGGGGATTATTATTACTCCTTTCCTACTTTTCCATAAAAAAATTGATGGTTGCGGGAGATTCCAAGGTCACTATCGATTGGATAAATTCCAAATCCAACCTGAACCTAATATATCTCAACAAATGGAAAGACAAGATCAGAAGCTTAAATAATATATTTGAATCTATCAAATTTATGCACATACATAGACAGTTCAACAAAGTAATAGACAAGATAATAAGCTTAAATAATAGATTTGAAGATCTATCAAATTTATGCACGTACATAGACAGTTCAACAAAGTACATAGATTTGATTCTAAATAGAATAACAATGAAACTGTTCTTTTCACGTGGAAAAAAAAGAAAGAACTAAGAAAATTAGTGTAAGAATGGATTAGAAGACATAGAAAGAAAGAATCACTTGAAAAAATGCAACAATGAAGAAATCCACTATAAATATTACAAAGTAAGAGACACACACACAAGGGGCTCTACACACACTTGAATTTTAACCTAGGACATTTACATGGCCTTTATCATTTTGATATTTTCAGAGAGACATGGTCTCACATTTACATCAAAATCTCAATTTACATCAACATCTCAATGAAAGGTTTGAATGGTCTTTGAATTCACCTTCTTTCTCATACAAACAACTATGAGAAAACTATAAAGATGATAACAATAGCTGAGAAAAACACAAGAATAGATAGAAGATATATTGAGATCACTCATGTAATATTTTGTCTTGTCTTGATTTTACTTGCACTATGTTTATTTATATAAAATATTGGATGAAATAATTTCAATATACTATTTTCTTGATTTAAAAAATAATCATCAGATTTTATAGTTTCTTATGAAATTTCACAATGAAATATTCAAGAAAATGTGAAATAAAAATTAAATTTTATAGTTCGTCAAATTTTATAGTTTCTTATGAAATTTCAGAATGAAATATTCAAGAAAATGTGAAATAAAAATTATAGTTTTTCACTTGTAATTTAAATTTTGTTTGATTTGGAAATATGGTTGAAAATAGTCAAAACAAGTCATCAAATTTAATATAAGTAAGCGATCTCCATACAAATTTATATTGATATTCATAAATACATGTACTTTCAATGCAAAATAAAAAATTCCGGAATGTACATGTGCCACTTGTTTAAAAACATCATAATGGTATTCCATCTTCAATTATTCGTTCATGATAGACTTTGGACATTTTCCATTTTCTAACTTTTTTTATTTTATTGAACTTCTATTAACTTTATGTGCACTGCACATACCAAATGACTATATTGACAACTTGTGACATCTGACTAGTAGTCTTGAAAGTGAACATGAGTATCGGTTTGATGAGTTTCTTGAAAAAAATATCCTTTCAATACAATGGATCATCTTTCATATATAAAATTGTTATCATCAAAATCTTCTAATAGCCTCATCTTTTGTTTTGTGCATCGCATCAAATAATATTTCACGTTTTCAGTGTTGTCTATAGGTGCAACCATGGCAAAGAAATCTCCTGCAAATAATTGGATATATTGGACAACAAATAGTTCGTGTTAAATTATCACACAAGTACATCTACAAGTTATTTGAAAAAAATTAAATATAAAAATTACCTTCTCTAAGAAAATCAGAAACTCTATCGCCATAAACTGACACTATAGTTTCATTCGATTCCATCTCCTGAGATCTTGCAAGTGGCATTTTCCCTTTTACATTAAGTTCGATATGTCTCCAAGCTTTAACATATTCTGCATTTTCGTTTTCGCAAATATTTATGGATTTTGTGTCCTCTATGTAAACTGAACAAAAACAAGACTCATTTCTTCTATCAAGTGCAAACACATTTTGATAACATTTTGTTTTAACTGAATGTATTTTTCATGTCCCAGGTATTGTATTTGCGTCATATGCGATTGATCTATTTACATCTTGATTCCAACATACCAAAAAAACCTGCACAAGACAAGAACTTGTTAACTTGAAATCTCTCAAGAAAATGATTGAAGATTGAATATAAATTTGAACACGTTCAAATAAAAATATCCTGTGTACATGTGTAACATTTATATATAGACACACCTGTGCACATCCCTTGATGGATTATATTCATGGCTTAGCACCATTTTGCACCATTCAACAAATTGTTCAGTGGATTAAAATTGATCGGCATGAGGGTTCATTTGATACCTTCGAAGTGCTCATTTTACACATGTCCCTGCACCATTGTGCTCTCCTTTTCCATGATCAGTCTCAAAAAAATTCCAACAATGTGTAATGTTTAATTTTTTATGAATACGACATAACCAATAGAATGACCGTGAAGATTTGAACTGACCCACACACCCATGTGACCATATCCAATGTCGATCGAATCTGATTTCACGTTCTTTCAATGAATCATAAAATTTATCAAAACAATGTTGTACATAATGTATGTCGTGTGTTCGATCATCACTTATATAAAAGTGATATTCTTTAATAACATGTCGATTGTTGTTGGTGCTTTCTATGTTATCAAGATTCTTTTGAGCATGTCTATATAGAACGTGAACAAATATCATGACTTGATCAGAATGATAATATTCACTTTGTATTTCTTTTTGTGCAGGGAATGTGTAATTCTTTGCAAAATCAACTACAGACAAAATCATCCATGGTGGAAACACTTCACAGGATTGTTTGAATTGTGGGTCTTTCCATCGAGCTCTATGTGAACTCTTGGTGTATTTATAAATTTCTTCCTCAAATTTGTTCAAAAAATCTATCACACAGATTTTATCTACTTTCAAATCAATCCTTTTGGAAATAACATTTGAAGAATGTGCAACCATTCTGTTGATATATTAATATCTCTTCCAATTGAATGTTATATTAGAAAATGATTGATAATTCATATCAATATGATACTTTGAATGAAACAAACTTAGATTTCCACAACGATCACATTTCTTTCCACCATCACATTTTTTTTTGTAAAATAAATCACCACCTTCTCTTTCACATGGAATTTCAGATATAAAAGCACGAAATGTGGAAGGAGGAGGTGAACTTGGCCATAAAGTTTTACCAAAATCCAAAAACGTGTCGTAATACAACTCAAATTCCACATGATAACGACAACAATACGTGTCACAAACAATGATGGGTCTAACAAACCATAGTTTTTGTTGCACAAATGTATTGATGGAAATTTTAACTTCTTTGTTCTTTTCTTTGAACTTATTGAACAATTCTATTTGTGTCATTGGAAATATATGTTTTGTATGTTATTCATATTGTTTTCATGATATTCTTCGTCGCAACACATCCCTTGTATGTGGTGAAACACGAGATTCTTCCAACCAACAATTACGGGCCAATTCTTTAACATTTTCTGCAAGTGTATCTTTGTAGGGTTGTCTAGAAATCATTGTCCAACAAGCCAGTTCATCATTTGAATCTATTTGCAATCAAAATTGTCTATGCTTGTGCAATGTTTTTCTTGATGTTCCCATCATTTTTTCCATGTGTCGTGTCAAACGATCTTTTATATTGCTAGATGAAACAACTATTGTTTGCATCGCTCTACGTGCAACACTGACATCTTTTTTTCGAGATTTTCCAAAAGATTTTAGTACACTAGTTATATTGTCAAAGGCATTTTGTTTCACCTTTGTATCTTTTGTCAAATTTTGAATACCCAATATTGATGTATCTTCTTTTAACTTTCTTGACTTTATTAGATAGAGTAAAAGTTGAACTTGTACTGTTATTGATTCATCTTTGAAAAAAGTGTTATACATATTCTTAGTTTGATATCTTATATAATGCTTAGCGTTTTTCTTCCCAAATTTGTCAGTATCAACATTTTCTAATATTTCATCATCAATGTTGATAGATTCTCCCGCCTATTTCAATTTAAAGTTTATATTAAAAAACAAAACCCGAAAATAAATTCAATAAACTATATATACAAGTGTTCATCTTGTATTATCTAAATTTATGTACATACCTATAGGTGATTCATCTTCTTCAATTTCAGTTTCAACGTCTTCTGCTTCAATTTCGGTTTCAACATCTTCTTCAACATTATGAGACAAATCTATTTATGTGTTTTGAAAAACATCAAATTGTAATTACAATTAATTATATTAAACAATATTTTGAATTTGAATTCTATACTTTTAATATAGACAATATGTGCATGCATACCTAGTTGGACTTCTTCTTGTTGAAAATCTCTATTTGCATTATCATCATTTCTTTCTTCAATATTTGCATGTTATTGTGTCTTTCTCCAATAATTCTCTTTTCTTTGTTCGTTATGGAGAGTATCATCTCGAGTGCGATCACAAAATTTTGTTTCCCATGAATTTTATAGTTATCTGTAAAAGATATGTTCAACAAAGACTTCGTCTTGAAAAAATGCTCAACATTTATCTTTCAACATATAAATTGTTATTCCAATAAAAACTTGAACAAACATGAATTACCTTATTCAACAAAAACCAAAAAGATGATTCGAAACTTTGTTTAGGTGCTCTAAAAAACCATCAAACAAGTAATGAATTGTGTTAAACGTGTTTGGCTGAAAGCGTATTTATACGATTTGGCGCGAAATGAAACCATACGACGTGTCTTTTCATTTTTTCTGACCAACAGAATTCGCTCAACCTTCTTTCGGCCGAAACTAGGTTTTTTCAGCCGAAAACCTTGGAAAACGTTTATTTTTCATGGTTTCCTTTAGAATTTATTCTTTCGGCCGAAAACTAGAAATTGGGACTGTAAACAGAAACCAGAGAATTGCCCCAAGCTTACCTGAACTTTGGAGGTTGCAGACTCCTGCAAATACTCAGAATTTGGTTTCAAAAATGACACCACCATTTGAAAAATTGAATCTACTTTCAATTCCTATAATTTTTTATCATTTTCATTATTTTTATTTAATTTTTTAAAACAATCATTGCATAATATTTTCAGCAGACATTATGGTTCAGTGAAATGAAATATTCGTATCTCTAAAAATACATAGTGAAAAATTTAGAAAAACTTATATTCATAATCCTTAAACTGTTCTTTTCAAAAGGGTATTTTTGGATTTTACTTTTAAGTAAAAATTAAGATAGATACAAGGTGGAGGAAAACATGTGTCTAAAATATGCAATGTTTTCGACTTGGTCAACTTCAAAAAATTCTAGAAATTATAATATTCATCTGTTAGATTCAAACTTATAGTCATAATAAAATGGAGTCTCTGTGTATTGTTGTAGTATATTCCATTTGTTAAAAACATAATTTTAATAATATATACATTGTTGGAGGAAAACATAACTCATTATGATTATTTTCATGTTTAAGGAACATACTGTTAAACAATTGTCAAATTGACATATCAAATCTTAATAAAAAAAAAATTGAAAAATTGTCATTGGAAAGTTAACAAAATTCTTCACAAGTTTTGTTTTTACTGTAAAGTGAAATTCTAAATAAAAAAAAAACTTTTGTATGCCGGAAGTTGAAGAACTTGTGAAAATACAATTTTTTCTCTCATAAAACAAGCAAAAGTGTTACCCATCTTCATGATTTTACCCCATAGTTAATGATAGTCAAATGTGGAAACCATGGTTAACAATGGAAAAAGATAATCAACCATGGTCAAACAATTGTTAACAATAGTTAAACATGGTGAAGCATATTCAAGCATGTCAAACATGGTCAAACATAGTTAATCATTATCAATGCAAGTCAACCATGGCCAACCAAAGTCAACCAAACTAAATGAGACATAACCCATGATGAATGTTGCAATGCAATGTAATTGTTGACAAATGTGGAAATTCATGTGAATCATAGTTAATAATGCTTAAACACAATCAACCATGATCAAACCATTATTAATCATAGACAGACATGGTGAACCATTGTCAACCATGTTAAACATGGTTGACCATAGTCAATGATAGTCAAATGTTGCAACCATGGTTAATGATGGTCAAACATAATCAAACATCATTAACCATAGACAAACATGTGAATCATAGTCAACCATATTAAACATGGTCAACAATAGTCAATCATTATCAATCATAGTCAACCATGGCCAACCAAAGTCAACCAAACTGAATGAGACATGACCCTTGATGAATGTCACAATGTAATGTAACCATTGACAAATGTAGCACTTTGTGTGAACCATGGTTAACAATGGTAAAACATAATCAATCATGATCAAACCATTATTAACAACAACCAAACATGGTGAACCATTATCAACCATGTTAAACATGGTTGACTATAGCAATCGATAGTTAGATATGGATGGTCAAACATGATCAACCATGGTTACTCCATTGGTAACCATAGTTAAACATTGTAGAAACATATTCGTCCATGTTAAACATGGTCAACCATAATCAATCATAGTCAACCATAGTCAACCATGAGCAATCAAAGTCAACCAAACTCCATGAGCCATACCCTTGGTGAATGTCGCAATACAATATAATCATTGATGAATGTAACCAATCATGTAAACCATGATTAATAATGATTATATATATATATATATGATTTTAGAAAGTTTATAATATGAAAATATATTGTAAATAATATATATAATTTTTTTGAACACAATTTATGTTATTATTTTAATATTTTTATGTTGCAATATAAAAAAAGGTGCAATGTTGATAAAGATATACATTTGATTTTTCATAGTCAAATACAATCAACCAATGTTAACCATATTCAACCATTATTAATCATAGTGAAACATGGTAAACCATAATCAAACATGGCCAACCATACTCATCCATAGTGAAGCTCGATCAACCATAGTTTCCCATAGTCACCCTTGTTCAACTATGTAACATCCCGCTCTGGCGCAGTGAGCGAACTTATTCTTTGAGGACACTTGCTCGCAAGTGATTCATATTTTATGCTATTAAAACTTTTGATTTTGATTATGAGGCGTTATGGGTTGATGACATGTTGTTTTACTACATTGACATAGACAGGTGCTATTGACTCGGTTTTACTGAGTGTGCAGGGTTTTGGACCTTGAGGATGCAGAGGCATCGATGGAACCCCTTGGACTCTGAATTGAGTCAGGGAGTGTAACATTGGGGTTTGATTGTTTCTACTATGATATTAGCGCATTTGATTAGATGATATGATATGGATATATTCTAGCATGATTTGTTGATGATGCAGGCTAATGATAGCTTGTTGACCAGACTCACATATGGAGTAAAGGGGTCACACATGACTACCAGAGATGTTGAGGGAGAGGTGTGGACAGCAACCCTGCCACAACCTACTAGCACTCTCGCCATTGCTCGAACTGTAGGTTAATGATTACCTTGTTCGAGAGGACCCACGATGCAGTGAGGGCATACTATGACAGTCGCTCATGATGATTCTAAAGGGCGCGTAATAAGGCGGGGGCCTTATTCCTTAGAGGCCCTTATTCTCCCACAAGTTCACCTGCTGGAGTATTGACTCCAGGGGTTATTGATGTCTACCAAGTCAGTCAAGAGGCGAGTGGCACCCTTGGAGTACATGGTGCATCCTGAAGGGCACGTCGCGTAAGAAAAATGAAGAGGCGAGTGGCACCCTTGGAGCACCTAGTGCGTCCTGAAGGGCACATCGTGCAAGGGAACAAATGAGGCAAGTGGCACCCTTGGAGCACCTAGTGCATCCAGAAGGGCATGTTGCATTGTTGATGATAGAGGGATGATCCTAGATGGCCCTAAGATGAATAACATGTTAAGTAATTTTTAAAACAATTTCCCTAATTAAATGTCGCCCAGTACGAAATTTAAGGTCTAAGTCTAAATTACGCTAGTGGTAAAACTTGGTCTACCTTTTAAAAAAAATATAGAGAAATAAAATAATAATAATTAAAATAAAAACAACTTAAATATTAATTAGATCTTCGTTGAATCTTGTAACATGAAGGGAGTAAGAAATTTAATTTAGCCATAAAAAATAAAATCTGTGGAAATAAAATGTAAAGAGGGAATTAATTGTTTTATCTTGTGATAATTTAAAATAAACTAATTAATTAAAAAAGGGAAAAGGGGGTTAAATTTCACACCTGCCTTTTTGAGTTTTAAGTAAAAAGGGGAAAGAGGGAAAGTCTTAAAATTTAGGAAACTAGGGAAAGGAGGTAACATAAAAAGGGGAAAAGGGGAACCTAAGGGAAAAAAGTGGAAGGTCAACTTAGTAAAGAATCTACCATTAAAGAACTTTCTAATTTTAAACTGAATTAACAATTTCATAATAGGAAAAACCTTTAAAACCTGTAAGGGAATTTAGGGACACCTAGGAGTGATTCTAGGAGTAACTCTAGCTGGGTGAGCGAAATAAGATAATTCATTAATTAAAGAAATTAAATAATGGAAGAATGAAGGGGATGGGTGACACTTGTACGGAGAAGAATGTTTAGGAATTTATTTTAAAAACTTTAATTAAATGAGATTTTAGGAAAGAAAGGAAGTTCAAAATTCTATAAAATAAAGGAAGGAGAAGGAGGAAAGGCATCTTCTGTTTGCGTAATGTTACGCTGCAGAAATATTGACTTGACTGATTTACTTGTGGAAGTTGGGATACCTAGCTCAGAGAGGAGTGGTAGCTCGACCTTGCGAGGCAAGCTGGAAGCTAGAAGAAACCTCTGGATAGTGTGTGTGGCCCTTTTGCGGCTCAGGGGGATTAGGGGGAAGAAGAGTACCCCTAGCGTTGGCTGGGAGGTACTGGTGAAGTCTCGACGGTCAGTAAGAGGGAGTTGCATGGAGCATGCAGACGTCACTCAGAGCGGGCGAACAGGCAACGGTACACTTTCTTCGTTTGAATGGTAGATTGTTGTAGGTTTTATGATTGGATCTGCATGTTGATTATGTAAGTAGAATGGATGTTTAGATTGATGGATGAAATCTTTATTAGCCTAGATCGATGATTTTTGACTCTCATGGCCTTTGTTTTCCCGCATGTTGTGACCGCCCCGTGTGTGATTGTGACCTTCGTGGCTGTTAACCTTCGTCCCTAGCTCACCAGTCCTTGCCTGAATAGTCGGCCAGGAGCCTGATCTACGGTCGTCGCCTTAGCGTTAAAATACTTATGGATCTCAACGCCCTGCTTTTCTATGCAAGTATGGCGAGCGAAGGAAGTTCCCATCAGCTGTCTACTCCCCTNATTGTGCCCTTTTGCGATTAGTTTGTTCATTGCTGCGATCTTCTACTATTTTTCCTTTCCACCATGGAGTCATCACCTACACTCTTCTTGGACGAATGGTTATAGTTAGGGGTTATGGTAGCCTGAATCCCATCCATGCATTTTAATGGTTGAGTGTTCGATTTCGTTTGTCGAATGACTAGTAATGAATCGAGTTTTCATTTAGTTTTACTTTTTTTAAACCGTCGATAGAATCCTTGATTCAACATTTCGTGTGACCCTTCTATTTAGATCCTTGCGTTCTCCTGCATCTGTCTGCGCTATATTGGGGTCATAGAAAAGGAAAAACGCCTTGGTTTCATATCTATTTTTTTTTGCACATATTTAATTGTATTCTGACAATAAAAGGGTCGATTTCAGGTTTGCATTTTCTTTTTACCACGGTATCCTGGAAACGAAAATAAAAACGTTTATCAATTTCCTGACTGCCCTTCTATTTGGGTCCGGGGATGAGAAACGTCTTGTGATCCAACTATTTTCAGAGTCTTGGCATCCTTGGTTCCCATCCGTTCACATGCAACCCAATCGTTTTTTTTCCCAGTGAATAGGATTGACGTTTCCTATTGCGATTTACCTTGGCAAATTGTTTTCATTAATGGTTAGCTTCTTTGAGCATTTTATAGCGTTTGCGAATGGTTAGTTGGTTGCTGAATTTTAAAGGCATTTGCTATTATGGAATGACAACGTTTTTCTTCCCTGTGCGCTGCAAGTAACCTATTATAAAAATCACCACGAATTTGTTTATTCCCCGCGTTCCAGAATTTCGACCACGTCCATTCCTTTCCTAGACAACGTTGATTCTGCCTTGTTAACTACTAAGGATACTCATGCAGTTGTGTTACTCTCCACTGCCATTTTATTTCTGAACCTTTAATTTTTATACAATTGTACCCACCTGTGCGCCTTCCTGTTTGGACAGAATGTTTACGCCTGTGCTTCTTGCTTTAGCGATTTATTTCTTTTAACATTTGAATCTTGGTTGGTGTTCTGCGTTGGGTAACTTTATATCATTGCGCCTTGGCCTGTAATGTGTAATTTAGGTACAACTATTCTTTGGTAAATATTTAATGGACAATGTTAGGGTGACAACTTTCTTAAGTATTGGGCAATTTCCTATTATCGGTTTTGGTATAATCATGATCGTAGCAATGTTCTAGTTTCAGTGAACAAATTCTGTGAGCATTTAAACTTGATGATCCAATCTTGATTTTAGCCACACGTCACATACCTTTCCTCGAATATAAAACCCCAAACCCTAATTGCTTGTTATTCTAAGGTTTACACCTTTTCACATTTCATAGCACACAACACTTACCTATTCCTACAATCTTTTACAATTGGTTTCTTTCATCCTCTTCTTATATTTAAAGTATTCCTTGCATTACCCAAGACAATCACTACTGTATTCCTTACTAGAACCACCCTTCGTTACAAATTCATAACCTAATAGTTATGGATTCATTGAACCTTGATAGTGCGAAACAAGAAGTTACTAAAAATATTATTCAAAAATTGTTCATTAGTAAATAGTAATTGTTTGATAGGAGTTATAGCTGGATCGACTGAATAATTAGTGAATTTAAAAAAACAATAATATCAAATTTAGAAGATATCGTATAATCAAATATTATTGGAATTAATATTTTTAGTTAAAAGTATTTTTGTGGTCTATGGTTCTGTATCAAGTCAAAATGTGGTTTAGCAACAAGTCACGAAGTGATTGAACTTGTTTTAATATTGTAAAATGAATTCAAAAAGATGACAAATAAGTTATATGCAACTCTTAAATGGTTTTGATGATATCTAAATACTCCTCATATTACAAATGCTTAGCAACAAATTCCAAAAAAAAAAAAAATTAAAGAAGTTTCCATACTTAGATTGAAGTTGAAATCCTTTGAAGACATGTTTTTGCATTTATGAATTAGACTTGCTCACTTGATACACTTATAAATGTTAACTTAGATTGGCATACATTGACCTAATTGCAATCAGACTTGTTGATTCTCATGTTAATATAGAATTGTAATTTATGGGCTATTTGAATTGATTCACTATTGGATGAGTAACTAATGTTAAACATGGGGGTCAGTTGGACTATTTTAGATGAGAATAATGGTTGGTTGTAGACGAAGTCATTTTTATCTTGCGCTTCCCATGGAGGGTGTGGTTGTCCATTACAAATACTATTGTAATTGGTTTGTAGACATTTATTGTGCTTGGTCTGCTTGTGTCGGGGAGGGATGTAGACACCTCCTTGTTCCTCAGAACAGTTGCGAGCCCTGAGACCTTAAATGGTCAAAATCAATGGGAACCTGGGCTTGAGCATTGCTTATGTGTTCTGGAGGTCCTAACCATTGCAGGGTAGGACGGGCGGGTAGTCATTCTTATTTTTTCAGTTGATTGTTGTCCATTGCTTCCAGTTGTTGATGTGCTTCTTTGGTCGTTATGTTGTTGTCACGTGAGTTGCATGCGTCATATTCATCGTCATGTGGAAACGTTGAGTATAATGTCCTTATTACCCTTCTACACATGCAAACACAAAAAAATAAAAATTGCACTTGTTCTGTGAGGCTTGTTGTCGTAACTAAATGGGAGGGTTGTTACATATGGTATCAGAGCCAGATTCAACCTGTAACTTGGGATCGCTATGACTTTTGTTGATATGAATGATTATACTGTTGTTGATTGAGTTGACTTGTGTGCATGCAGGTAATCATGGTTAGAGCATGCCGTGGAGGCAGACGACGGGGTACTAGGGGAGGGGGCTTGATGCCTCCAGTAGCATCCACACCTGAGGGGTCTAACCCCAGGGGGACGAGCAAGTTCTCGGACAAGAGCAGATAGTAGTTGGTGATGTAGTCAGAATGATGAGATCTTTTCAGCGCATGTCCGAGGCACTGATCAACCATTTGGACAGAGATGAGGCCAAGGTGTCGGCACCCGCTAAGGTTCTGCCATGTGCTCCGGTCGGTATTGGTAGCGTTCACCGTGAACTCGAGAAGGTCAAATTTCCTGAGTTCTTTGGTGCCATGGACGGTGCAACCGCCGAGGCATGGTTGGAGAACATGGAGATGTGCTTTTCACTTCGCAATTATACCTCCAACATGAAGGTCCACATGGCAGTCTTTCAACTGAAGGGGAGCGCTCTTCTATGGTGGAAGACTCTCCTACCACAGCTGAACATGGCCGTTGAAGATGTGTCATGGGAATTGTTCGAGGAACAGTTCCGAGAGAGGTACCTTTCAGAGGAATTCATTGAGCATCAGCTCAATGAGTTCAACGCCTTACGACAGGGAGGCCGTACGGTGCCCGAGTACGAGGCTCATTTTATGGAGCTGCTCTGATATGCTCTGCACCTTAACACTGAGAAAATTAAGTTCAACAAGTTCGTGTTTTCCCTTAATGGTAGCCTACGTGCAAAGGTTAGGATTTTGATGCCTCAAACCTTGCATGATGTCATCCAGAAGGCCCTCATAGCAGAGGAGGAGCTTATCAGCAGGGGTCATACCAGGACTCCCGCGAGACCAGCAGGGTAGGTTTCATCTGGAGCACAACAGCATCATACAACACCTAGACATACGCAGGGATATCGTGGCTTCCAGAGGGGATCCACTTTCACTACACCCCGACGACTGATGCCTCAGTAGCGGACACCTTATCGGGGACCACAACATCAGTAGAAACGTCGCTCGCAACAGCAACAGTTTAGGCCTGTTCAGCAGAACAGACCAGGATTCTAGGCCAATGGGCTGTCATCTTCTACTACAGGTACCAGGATTACTGGGCTGAAGAAGGGGTGTTAGACTTGTGGGGAGCCACACTACCAGTGTGATTTCTCAGTGGAGAGGACTAGAGTGTCCAGATCAGCTGGACCCACTACCGTGGGAGATATGGGCAAGACCCATCAGATTCATGCAGCGGTGAATAACTGTCAGGTTGAGCACCAATCAAATATGCTCGAGACGACAGGTACCTTTGCTGACCAGACCCTTAGTATTTTGATAGATCCTGGTGCTATCGAGAGTTTCATTTATGGTGCAACACTAAAAATGATTAAGGTAAAGGCAGTCGAACAGGATGAGTTTAGCTTCATGGAGATGGCTTCGGGAGCCAAGCAAAAGGTAGGAGGAAAGGTTATGGGATGTATCCTTAAACTGGGAGAGTTTGTCACCAGGGCCAACCTGTACGTCACAATGTTAGGATCTTATGACGTCATGATTGGTATGGAATGGTTGGAATCGCATGAGGCGATACTCAACTGTAAGACGAAACGGTTGAGCTTGGTCGATGACGAGGGGCAGAGACGTGTGATTGTAGGCTAGAACCAAGGATTTTCCTTGAAGTTCATCTCTTCCTTGCAACCTCGGAAGAGCATGCGCAAGGGGTGCAAGCTTTATGTGATCCTTGCGTTAAACAAGAAGGGAGTCACGGAAGGTTTAGAACACCTTCCGGTGGTGAGAGAGTTTGCGGATGTGTTTCCTGAGGAGTTACCTGGGATGCCACCAGAAAGGGAATTGGAGTTTACCATAGACCTAAAATCGGGGACTGAATCGATAGAAAGAATGCCTTATCGGATGTCGACCCCGTAGTTACAAGAGTTGAAAATGAAACTGAAGGAGTTGCTGGACCTGGGACTGATAAGTCCTAGTGTTTCATCGTGGGGTGCACCTGTTATTTTCATACGAAAGAAGGATGGATCGTGGAGGCTCTGCATTGACTACCGTCAACTGAACAAGGCCACGATCAAGAATCAATATTCGTTGCCGATAATTGATGATCTGTTCGATCAAATGAAGGGCGCGATGGTGTTCTCGAAGATCAATTTTTGATCAGGGTATCACCAGTTACGGATCAAGGAAGATGACGTCCCTAAGAACGCCTTTAGGACAAGGTTTGGACATTACTAATTTACTATTTTTCCGTTTGGACTGACAAATGCCCCAAGGGTATTTATGAGTTTGATGAATGGGGTGTTCCGTGAGTACTTGGACAAGTTCGTCCAAGTATTCATTCACGATATTTTGATCTACTCTTGGACTATGGAGGAGCATGACGAGCACTTGTGCTTGGTGCTACAGTGTCTGCGAGAGCACAAATTGTATGGGAAGTTGTCCAAATGCTCATTTTATCAATCGAAGATTCACTACTTAGGGCATGTCATCTCCGGCAAAGGCATCATCGTGGATCCAGCCAAGGTCGAGGCTATTATGGAATGGCCTGCACCGATGAATGTCCTGGAAGTGCATAGCTTCATGGGTTTAGCAGGATACTATCGACAGTTCGTAGAGGGGTTTTCGAAGATAGCAAATCCGATCACAGAATTGCAAAAGAAAAAGAAGAAATTTGTTTGGACCGAGAAATGGGCGAAATCATTTCAGAGGCTCAAGGAATTGTTGACAACAACACTGATACTAAAGGTCCCTGACATGGACATGGACTTCTTGGTATGCACTGACGCATCCAAGGAAGGCTTACGCCGAGTCTTGATGCAAGACGGACGAGTGATCGCTTACATTTCGAGGAAACTGAGAAGGCATGAGGAGAACTACGCAACACATGATTTGGAGTTGTTAGCCATCATATATGCCTTGAAGGTTTGGAGACACTACCTTATTGGATGAAAATTTCAACTGAAAACTAACCATTGTGGACTACAACACATCTTTACGCAAAGCGACTTGAACGCGCGACAACGACGTTGGTCTGAATTTCTTAGCCAGTACAAATTCGAGATTACTTATATAAAAGGAACAGTGAACCAAGTGGCAGATGCATTGAGTTGGAGACCTATCATCTTTTCGGTACTGCCTCTTCAGATGAATCTACATGAAAATATTCTAACTTTACAGTGTGACGATGACTGGTACAAAGAGGTCAAGGGTTTTATCGGACAAAACACAATGATGGTACCACGATTTGAGAGATTTACATTTGATAGCGATGGTTTATTGAGATTTAAAAGTTGGATTTACGTACCACCAAACGACGAATTGAGGATGTTGATCCTAAGCGAGGCTCATAGAGAAGTATACATGGCTCACTCAGGAGTCACGAAGATGAGGGCAGACCTTAAACCCTTATTCTTCTGGAAGGGAATGAAGGAAGACATAGTCAACTATGTGGCCAGATGTCTAGAATGTCAGCAGGTAAAGGCTGAACATAGACACCCAACATGATTACTACAACCACATGCTATTCCGAAATCGAAATGGGAAATTATTTCGATGGATTTTATTGTTGGATTGCCACTGACGACAAGGTGACATGACTCAATTTTTGTAGTAGTAGACACTCTGATGAAGAGTGCTCACTTTATTTCAGTGTGTACGACGTATCAGGCACCTGAAATAGCTAAAGTTTTCATCAGTGATATTGTGAGGCTTCATGGCGTGCCTAAGAGGATTATATCCGATCAAGGATCTATGTTTACTGGATGATTTTGGACGAGTTTCCAAGAGGCCTTGGGAACCCAACTTAACCTTAGTACTGCGTACCACCCAGAGACTGACAGGAAGACTGAACGAATGAACCAAACCTTGGAGTACATGTTGCGCATGTACGCAATGGACCAACAAAAGCGTTGGGAAGAATTCTTTCCACTAGTGGAATTCACTTACAACAATAGTTACCAGAGCACCATTAAGATGGCGCCTTTCGAGTTTCTTTACAGGCGACTGTGTCAGACACCCTTGAGTTGGGATTGGCTTGAGGATAGGGTCCTAGTGGGACTAGAAGTGACCCAGGAAATGGAAGAGCAAATGCAAACAATAAGACAAAGGATTAAAGAAGTGCAGGATCGACAGAAGAGTTATGTTGATGTGCACCGTGTCGACCGTAGTTACAAGGTTGGTGATCGAGTCTTCTTGCGGGTTAAATCACACAAGAATTCGATCAAGTTTGGGAAGGGAGCTAAACTCTCTCCTAGGTTCGTGGGACCTTTTGAGATTGTGGAGAGAAAGGGGCCCGTGGCCTATCGACTAGCCTTGCCTGATTCTTTGAGGCATATGCACGATGTTTTTCACGTATCTGTTTTGAGACATTATATTAGTGATCCTACACATGTTATTGACATGAGTTCCTTGCAGGTATCAGACAAGGGAGCGCTCACGGCTGAGAGGGTTCGCATCTTAGATCATCGCGTTCGACAATTACGGCATCGAATGATAGATCAGGTCAAGGTCTAGTGGGACAATTATAGTCTGCACTTGGCGACCTGGGAGGACACATATGATATGTGCCAGCAGTTTCCATTTTTGTTTGATAGATAGACATATGATATTGTGATACACTTTATTTCGGCATATATACTGTGAAACTTCAGGACGAAGTTTATACCAAGAGGGGGTGTATGTAACATCCTGCTCTGGCGCACTGAGAAAACTTATTCTTTGAGGACACTTGCTCGCAAGTGATCCAGATTTTATGCTATTAAAACTTTTGATTTTGATTATGAGGTGTTATGGGTTGATGACATGTTGTTTTACTACATTGACATAGATAGGTGCTATTGACTCGGTTTTACTGAGTGTGCATGGTTTTTGGCCTTGAGGATGCAGAGGCATAGATGGAACCCCTTGGACTCCAGATCGAGTCAGGGAGTGTAACATTGGTGTTTGATTGTTTCTACTATGATATTAGCGCATTTGATTAGATGATATGATATGGATATATTCTGACATGATTTGTTGATGATGCAGGTTGACGATAGCTTGCCAACCAGACTCACATATGGAGTAAAGGAGTCAAGCACGACTACCAGAGACGTTGAGGGAGAGGTGTGGACAACAACCCTGCCACAACCTACTAGCACTCCCGTCGTGGCTCGAACTGTAAGTTAACGATTACCTAGTTGGAGAGGACCCACGATGCTGTGAGGGCAGACTGGGACAGTTGCTCACGATGATTCTAAGGGGCGTGTAATAAGGCGTGGGCCTTATTCCTTAGAGGCCCTTAGTCTCCCACAAGTTCACCTGGTGGAGTATTGACTCCAGGGGTTATTGATGTCTACCAAGTCAATCAAGAGGTGAGTGGCATCCTTGGAGAAAGTGGTGCATCCTGAAGGGCACATCGCGAAAGAAAAATAAAGAGGCGAGTGGCACCCTTGGAGCACGTAGTGCGTCCTGAACGACACATCGCGCAAGGGATCAGATGAGGCGAGTGGCACCCTTGGAGCACCTAGTGCATCCTGAAGGGCACGTCGCATTGTTGATGATAGAGGGATGATCCTAGATGGCCCTAAGATGAATAACATGTTAAGTAATTTTTAAAACAATTTCCCTAATTAAATGTCGCCCAGTACGAAATTTAAGGTCTAAGTCTAAATTACGCTAGTGGTAAAACTCGGTCTACCTTTAAAAAAAAATATAGAGAAAAAAAATAATAATAATTAAAATAAAAACAACTTAAATATTAATTAGATCTTCGTTGAATCTTGTAACATGAAGGGAGTAAGAAATTTAATTTAGCCATAAAAAATAAAATCTGTGGAAATAAAATGTAAAGATGGAATTAATTATTTTATCTTGTGATAATTTAAATTGATTAATTAAAAAAGGGAAAAGGGGTTAAATTTCACACCTGCCTTTTTGAGTTTTAAGTAAAAAGGGGAAAGGGGGAAAAATCTTAAAATTTAGGAAACTAGGGAAAGGAGGTAACATAAAAAGGGAAAAAGGGGAACTTAAGGGAAAAAAGCGGAAGGCCAACTTAGTAAAGAATCTACCATTCAAGAACTTTCTAATTTTAAACTGAATTAACAATTTCATAATAGGGAAAGCCTTTAAAACCTGTAAGGGAATTTAGGGACACCTAGGAGTGATTCTAGGAGTAAATCTAGGTGGGTGAGGGAAATAAGATAATTAATTAATTAAAGAAATTAAATAATGGAGGAATGAAGGGGATGGGTGACACTTGTACGAAGAAGAATATTTAGGAATTTATTTTAAAAACTTTAATTAAATGAGATTTTAGGAAAGAAAGAAAGTTCGAAATTCTATAAAATGAAGGAAGGAGAAGGAGGAAAGGCATCTTCTATTTGCGTAATGTTACGCTACAGAAATATCGACTTGACTGATTTACTTGTGGGAGTTGGGATACCCAGCTCAAAAAGGAGTGGTAGCTCGGCCTTGCGAGGCGAGCTGGGAGCTAGACGAAACCTCTGGATAGTGTGTGTGGCCCCTTTGCGGCTCAGGGGGCTTAGGGGGAAGAAGAGTACTCCTAGCGTTGGCTGGGAGGTGCCGGTGAAGTATCGACGGTCGGCAAGAGAGAGTTGCACGGAGTGCGCAGACGTCACTCAGAGCGGGAAAACAAGAAACAATACGCTTTCTTCATTTGAATGGTAGATTGTTGTAGGTTTTATGATTGGATCTGCATGTTGATTATGTAAGTAGAATGGATGTTTAGATTGATGGCTGAAATCTTTCTTAGCCTAGCTCGACGATTGTTGACTCTCATGGCCTTCGTTTTCCCGCATGTCATGACTGCCCTGTGTGTGATTGTGACCTTCGTGGCTGTTAGCCTTCATCCCTAGCTCACCAGTCCTCGCCTGAGTAGTCAGCTAGGAGCCTGATCTACGGTCATTGACTTAGCATTAAAAGACCTATGGATCTCAATGCCCTGCTTTTCTGTGTGAGGATGGTGAGTGAAGGAAGTTCCCGTCAGCCGTCTACCCCCCCTGATTGTCCCTGGCTAGTTGATTGTATTGTGCCCTCTTGCGATTAGTTTGTTCATTGCTGCGATCTTTTACTGGTTTTCCTTTTCACCCTGGAGTCATCACCTACACTCTTCTTGGACGGATGGTTATAGTTAGGGGTTATGGTAGCCTGAAGCCCATCTAGGAATTTTAATGGTTGAGTGTTCGATTTCGTTTTTCGAATGACTAGTAATGAATCGAGTTTTCATTTAGTTTTTTTTTTTTTTTTTTTTTAAACTATCGATATAATCCTTGAATCAACATTTCGTGTGACCCTTCTGTTTACATCCTTGCGTTCTCCTACATATTTTTGTGCTATATTGGGGTCATAGAAAAAGAAAAATTCCTTGGTTTCATGTCTGTTTTTTTTTGCACACATTTAATTGTATTTTGGCAATAGAAGGGTCGATTTCAAGTTTGCATTTTCTTTTTACCACGGTATCCTAGAAACGAAAATAAAAACGTTTATCAATTTCCCGTTTTCCCTTCTATTTGGGTCCAGGGATGAGAAATGTCTTGTGATCCAACTGTTTTCAAAGTCTTGGCGTCCTTGGTTCCCATCTGTTCACACACAGCCCAATCTTTTTTTTTCCCAGTGAAGAGGATTGACGTTTCCTGTTGCGATTTATGTTGGCAAATTGTTTTCATTAATGGTTAGCTTCTCTGTGAATTTTACGGTGTTTGCTATCTTTGAAATAAATTTTAAGGCATTTGTGAATGGTTAGTTGGTCGCTGAATTTTAAAGGCATTTGATATTCTGGAATGATAACGTTTTTCTTCCCTGTGGGCTACGAGTAACCTATTATAAAAATCACCACGAATTTGTTTATTCCCTACGTTCCAGAATTTCGACCACATCCATTCCTTTCCTGGACAACACTGATTCTGCCTTGTTAACTACTGAGGATACTCAGGCAGTCGTGTTACTCTCCACTGCCATTTTATTTCTGAACCTTTAATTTTTAGACAACCGTACCCACCTATGCGCCTTTCTGTTTGGACATAATGTTTACACCTGTGCTTCTTTCTTTAGAGATTTATTTATTTTAACAGTTGAATCTTGGTTGGTGTTCTGCGTTGGGTAACTTTATATCATTGTGCCTTGGCCTGTAATGTGTAATTTAGGTACAACTATTCTTTGGTAAATATTTAATGGAAAATGTTAGGGTGAGAGCTTTCTTAAGTATTGGGCAGTTTCCTATTATCGGTTTTGGTATAATCATGATGGAAACAATGTTCTAGTTTCAGTGAACAAATTATGTGAGAATTTAAACTTGATGATCCAATCTTGATTTTAGCCACACGTCACATACCTTTCCTCGAATATAAAACCCCAAACCCTAATTGCTTTCTATTCTAAGGTTTACACCTTTTCACATTTCATAGCACACAACACTTACCTATTCCTACAATCTTTTACAATTGGTTTCTTTTATCCTCTTCTTATATTTAAAGTATTCCTTGCATTACCCAAGACTGTCACTATTGTATTCCTTACTAGAACCACCCTTCGTTACGAATTCATAACCTAATAGTTATGAATTCATTGAACCTTGACATAGTGTAAAACAAGAAGTTACTTAAAATATTATTCAAAAATTATTCATTAGTAAATAGTAATTGTGTGATAGGAGTTATAGCTGGATCGGTTGAATAATTAGTGAATTTCAAAAAACAAATATATCAAATTTAGAAGATATCGTATAGTCAAATATTATTGGAATTAATATTTTTAGTTAAAAGTATTTTTTTGGTCTATGGTTCTGTATCAAGTCAAAATGTGGTTTAGCAACAAGTCACGAAGTGATTGAACTTGTTTTAATGTTGTAAAATGAATTCAAAAAGATGACAAATAAGTTATATGTAACTCTTAAATGGTTTTGATGATATCTAAATACTCCTCATATTACAAATGCTTAGCAACAAATTCCAAAAAAAAAAAAACTTAAAGCAGTTTCCATACTTAGACTGAAGTTGAAATCCTTTGAAGACATGTTTTTGCATTTATGAATTAGACTTGCTCACTTGATACACTTCTAAATGTTAACTTAGATTGGCATACATTGACCTAATTGCAATCAGACTTGTTGATTCTCATGTTAATGTAGAATTGTAATTTATGGGCTATTTGAATTGATTCACTATTGGATGAGTAACCGATGTTAAACACGAGGGTCAGTTGAACTATTTTATATGGGAATAATGGTTGGTTGTGGACGAAGTCATTTTTAGCTTGCGCTTCCCATGGAGGGTGTGGTTGTCCATTACAAATACTATTGTAATTGGTTTGTAGACATTTATTGTGATTGGTCTTCTTGTGTTGGGGAGGGATGTAGACACCTCCTTGTTCCTCAGAACAGTCGCCAGCCTTGAGACCTTAAATGGTCAAAATCGATGGGAACCTGGGCTTAAGCGTTGCAGGTTAGGATGGGCGGGTAGTCATTCTTATTTTGTCAGTTGATTTCCGTCCATTGCTTCCAGTTGCTGATGTGCTTCTTAGGTCGTTATGTTGTTGTCACGTGAGTTGCATGAGTCATGTTCGTCATCGTGTGGCGATGTTGAGTATAATGTCCTTATTACCCTTCTACACACGCACACACACAAAAAAAAAATTGCACTTGTTTCGTGAGGCTTGTTGTCGTAACTAAACGGGAGGGTTGTTACAAACTATAGTCAAGTATGGTTGATCATAGTTAATGATAGTCAAATGTGGAAACCATGGTTAACAATGGAAAAAGATAATCAAACATGGTCAAACAATTGTTAACAATAGTTAAACATGGTGAAGCATAGTCAAGCATGTCAAACATGGTCAAACATAGTTAATCATTATCAATGCTAGTCAACCATGGCCAACCAAAGTCAACCAAACTCAATGAGACATAACCCTTGATGAATGTTTCAATGCAATGTAACCATTGACGAATGTGGCAATTCATGTGAACCATAGTTAATAATGCTTAAACACAATCAACCATGAACAAACCATTATTAACCATAGCCAAACATGGTGAACCATTTTCAACCATGTTAAACATGGTTGACCATAGTCAATGATAGTCAAATATTGCAACCATGGTTAATGATGTTCAAACATAATCAACCATCGTTAACCATAGACAAACATGTGAACCATAGTCAACCATATTAAACATGGTCAACCATAGTTAATCATTATCAACCATAGTCAACCATGGTGAACCAAAGTCAACCAAAGTCAATGAGACGTGACCCTTGATGAATGTCACAATGTAATGTAACCATTGACAAATGTATAAATTCGTGTGAACCATGATTAACACTGGTCAAACATAATCAACCATGATCAAACCATTATTAACAACAACCAAACATGGTGAACCATTATCAACCATGTTAAACATGGTTGACTATAGTCATCGATAGTCAGATATGGATGGTCAAACATGATCGACCATGATTAATCTTTTGGTAACCATAGTTAAACATTGTAGAAGCATAATTATCCATGTTAATCAAGGTCAACCATAATTAATCATTGTCAACCAAAGTCAACCATGGCCAATCAAAATCAACCAAACTCCATAAACCATAACCCCTCGTGAATGTCACAATACAATATAATCATAAACAAATATAATCAATCATGTAAACCATGATTTATATATATATATATATAATTTTAAAAAGTTTATAATATGAAAATATATTGTAAGTGATATATATAACTTTTTTGGACACAATTTATGTGGTTACTTTAATATTTGTTTTGGTAATATAAAAAATGTGCAATGTTATAAAGATATATATTTGATTTTGTTATATTATAGATATTTAATTAAGTTCACACTAATCACAAAGGAAACAAAGAAAATAGTTAATTGATTTCAAAGGAATATACAATTTGTTTTTAACAAAGTTAAAAATCATTGCCTCTTATATGAATAACCTTTTTTGGGATGATTCCAATAATATTACAATTGAAAATCACAAGCATTCTATTATATGAAAAAGATAAGAGAAATTATATGAAAAAGATAAGAGAAATAAGATGTTACAATTTTGCAGTTTAAAAAAAGGCCGAGCAATTTAAATAGAAGATGTTATTTTCACCATCTAAAACGCATAATTTGAATTCTCTGTAATTAATGTGTAGTTATAAGTTATTATTTTGAATTTACAATTTTGCATTTAAAAAAAAGAGGTTGAGCAATTTAAATATAAAGTAAAAGATATAATTTAGAATGCAATATAAAATCTTTATATATGTATATATATTTTTAGGTTATATTGTTTTGGAAAATTTTTAATCTTAGAATAATTAGGGTATAAAGCTAGTTAAAAACATATCTTAAAGCTATTACAATAACATACTCATTAAGAAATCAACATATCATTTATAGGAGTTGAACTTATTCATTAAGAAATCAACATATCACTTATAGGAATTGAACTTAGGTAAGGAACATAAAAATAATTTCTTTTAATCAACTAAGCTAAACTCAATTGACATCTTTTTATATACATAAGAAATTACTATTTCAATTATTTTCTTAATATCCATATTACTAACAATTTAATATTATTTTTCTCATTAAACTTTCATTATCACTTTCAAATATTTTCATTACAATTAATGTAACTCAAAAAAAAAGAAGATATTTTTATATATTTTAAAGTAACAAATAAAAAATAAGAATAAACATAGAATGATGAAGATAAAAGAATTACTCAACGACACTATTTGCTAGAGAATAATGAAAACATTTGAATCGTTAAATTTTTTATTATTCCATCTTTATATGAAAAGATGATGATATAATAATTAGTGAAAATTATAAAAATTTTATTATTCCATCTTTATAGGAAAAGATGATGATATAATAATTAGTGAAAATTATAAAATGATGATGGTAAGAAAAGAGAATAATGATAACATTTGAATTAATAAAAATTTTATTATTCCAACTTTATAGGAAAAAAATGATGATATAATAATTAGTGAAAATTATATTACACAAAAATTTGTATAAAATGATGATGGTAAGAAAAGTTTAAGTGGTAAAATACGGTTATTTTTTAATAATCTCGTATTCATTTTAAATTGAATGAAATGGTTAAGATAAGAGAATTATTTGTGATTCGCATTATTTTAAATTAATATGAAATGATCATGATATGACAATTAGTATTTGATAGTATTAGTATTTCATTAAAAAAATTAAGAATGACCTTCATACATGTATATATGACTATATTATATATAATCAATTACATAGTTAGATTGTAACATTTACAATTAATTACAGTTAAACAATTTCAGTGTGACATTATTTTTAAAGAGTGTTGAGATGCAACACAATTATTAAGAAACATAATAATTTAAGATAGCTCGATCATTATGAATGTCATTATGAATGTCGTAATGTAACATAAAGTTAATCATATTTAATCATAGTTAATATGGTTATTCATAGTAAACAGTTTTTAGCCATAGTTAACCACATTCAAACAACCTCAATGTGGCGTAACTTTTCAATAATGTCATAATACAAAATAACCATTAAGGAACATTGAAATTTGACATAAGTCAGCAAAGATAAATGTCACAATGTGGCATAATGTCAATCAGATTCAACCATAGTGAACATGGTCATCCATAGTGAACATGGTCAACCATGGACATCATGGTTAACCATAGCCAACCACAATCAATCAAACTCAATGTGACATAACCCTTGAAGAATGTCATGATGCAACATAACCATTGAAGAATGTATCAATTCCACATAAGTCATCAAAGATGAATGTTTTTGTAACGTCCCTTGTTACCTAATCTGCTTTGATACCACAAAGTAACATCCCTTGTTACCTAATCTTCTCTTATACCAATTTGTGATGTTACCCATCTTACTACTAAGTAACAATAATCCAATATCCAATGCGCAGATTCTACTTTATCATTAGTCTGCATAGAGTTACTTGAAGTAACACACTCAACCACAACTGAGTCACTCCACCCAACTTTCCTCTTTTGACTCAACTTATAACAATGGAAGTAACTCAATGCAAATGTTTTCATGAGAAAACTAAGAACACAACACTACTGTGCATGTAATCCATTCTAAACATGTGTTCACCACTGTGTGCACAACCATTTTGGCGTCACACGCCAATTATGTCATTTTTGGGGACTACTTGCTTGCGCGCACAAGTGAATCCAACCTATATGCACATAGAGTATTTCCATGCACACACGGCCAATATTCTCACCTCGCCTCGAAGACTCATGACCATTATCATAAGGTTAACCTAATAGAAAAAACTAACAACAATTGTCATACTTATGCACGACTACAAATACTGAATATCATCTCCACACTTACATGTGCAAGAAACATTATACATAATAACAAATATTACTTATATGAAACAATATACAAGAATTAAACCCATATTAAACATCGATAATTAAGGAAATAGTAAATGAGACACACACATAAAGACACTTATCTTTTATGAAAAGTCACCAACTGTGCACAGAACTTAGACGTTCCTCCTAGCCATAGACTTTGTTGCTCATATACTTTCAGTAATAGGTTACCCTCGAGTTGGGGCTTAACTCCACCAGGGAAAAAGAGTTCCTAATACCAGGCTAAGGTCTAATAATCAACATAATTATTCAGTCCAAGGTTCCCAGTGCTTCATCTAGCCTATAGTCTATCATTCCCCACATGCCTATTACACCCAAGGAAGTGTTCCCCTTCTCAGCTCAAGAGTCCTTCGGTTGCCCTGTTTCCCTTCCAAGGTTCTAGTAATAGGTCAGAAAAGAAATCTCAGATCCCTGCAAATAATTCCCAACGCACCAGGTAAAAATTCCCAGCAAAAATATCACATGGAGAGAATGCTCACAGGCCTGACAACCTGCCTCTTTGACAACAAATCTCTCACCTAGAGAGAATGCTCATGGGCTTGAAAACCCGCCCTTTCAACAACAAAACTTTGGTTACAATACAAAAAAAAAACCCTTACAAGCTTTTCTCTATAGATAATGTAATAGTCATATATTCCAGTTGGTTCAACCCCTTCTGCACCTAAGAAAATGAATGAATCCCCCCCAAAACACACTAAGGCTCATAAATATATTTGCATGCCTTAAACTGGACACTTGTCACCTTCAAAAGTAGGTTTAGCCACTTGGTGACTCGTTTCTTTCCCTCAGGAACTTAGGATAAATAATTATCCATAACTTACATTTTTCAGCAATATTAATAAAATATTCCCTTGGACTTACGTCCCCTCCTTTTCCCTTTTTCGGTGGATTTATCCCCTCGTCTCTTTTCATCTGATCTGTCTGCATGAAATAGTGTGATAATATTAATGAGTTTGATTACATTTACATGGATAGGTGCACTATCCTATTTGCATCCTGGCTCACCAACCTCATAACCACATAGAATCTTCGGCCTTAAATACACACACACACACACACACACACACACACACACACAACTAGGTCTAATGCCCAATTCTAGTAATTCCCGTGCACTTACTCAAGTGTACACAACACTGTGAAATGTGCACACCCTTCCTTTGATGTGAAACCACACACACTTACCCAGGTTTGCGAAACACTATTAAATGTGTGCACCCTTTCTTTGATAACAAAACTCACGCACTACTCAGGTGAGCGCAAAACCAAAACTTGGTGCCAATGGCTCACCGACCTATATGTACATTTACATTTACAATTGGAACCAACAACTCACTAGCCTACATGTACAATTACAAAAGGTTCAATTTAGGGACATCAGATTCCCCTCTCCCTTATTTTTGCACTATCCTCAATGAATTCTATACACATATACATACAAAATTTCAAAAATCTTCAAAAAGATGCGGATACTCTTTCCGCATAGCATCCTCGCACTCCCAAGTTGCATCCTTAGGACCGTAGCAGGTCCTTTGGACCTTTAATATCTCCATGACTTGATTCCATAGTTGTTTGATTTTCCAATCCAATATGCAAACTAGTTGTACTCAGAAATCACCTTCTAACTCCACCTAAATCACATTCCAATCAATAATATGCTTAGTATTAGGTACGTAATTTTTAAGCAATGATGCATGGAAAACATTATGAATACACAAGGATGCAAGCAATGCAAGCATATATGTGACATGACCAATTCTCTCTAGGATTTCAAATGGACCACAGCAGCACGTTGCCAACATAGAACAAAATCCCAACTTCGGGGAACTGCGTCTGGATTTTACTTTCAAGAAGACATGGTCACCCACTTTAAACTCTTTGTGTGTTATGCCTTTATCTGCGCAACTTTTATGCCTTTCTTGGCAAGCCTTTAATTTTTCCCTTATCTTCACCATTTGCTCTTCCATTTCCCAGAGCATATATGGCCCAACCACTGCACAGTCTGTTGGGTTATCCCAACTCACTGACATGTCTCACTTTATACCATAAAGTGCCTCAAATGGGATCATATTTATAGATGCTTGATACCCATTGTTGTAAGAAAAATATACCAAGTGAAGGTAGTCTTCCCATTTTCATGGTTTATCCATCACATACATCTTGAGCATATCTTCAATCAATTGATTTACCCTCTCTGTTTTCCCGTCTGACTCACAATGATATGTTGTGATAAACTTCAGATTTGTCCCAAATCCTTTGAATAGCCCTTTCCAAATTTTCAAGGTGAACCTGTAATCTCTGTCAGACACAATTTTATTAGGTACACCATGCAGCTTAGCAATTTATTGCATGTATATTTCAACAATGTTGGCTTCCTTGTGTGTTGACTTCATTGGAATAAAACGGGCATCTTTAGTAAGCTTGTGCACCACTACCATAGAATCATGTTGCTTAACAGTTCTAGGGAGCTTAGTAATGAAATCCATGGTTACAACTTCCCACTTCCACTTAGGAATGGTCAAAGGCCTTATCAAACTAGTTGGATGTCTGTTCTCAACCTTGACCTTTTGAGATTCAAGGTATCTAGCAATAAAATCAACAACCTCCTTTTTCATAGTTGGCCAATAGTATTGATTTTTTACTGTGACAATTGTCTTTTGGTATCCTAGGTGTGCAACATAAGGGACCTTATTCATTTTTGACAATAACATAGTTTTCAACTCCTGGTCATTTGGTACATAAACTTTGTGCCTATACATGAGGATGTCATCCTCTTTTAGCTCATAAATGTAGCATCCCGCTCTTGTGCACACTGAGAAAACTTATTCTTTGAGGACACTTGATTCCAAGTGATCCAGATTATTATACTATTGGACGTCTGATTATGATTATGAGGCATGATGGATATGATGACATGTTATTTTGTTGTTTTGACATAGACAAGTGCTATTAACTGGGTTCTCCTGAGTGTGCAAGACTGTGGACCTCGAGGATGCAGAGGCATCGATGAAACCCCTTGGACTCCGGATCGAGTGAGGGAGTGGACTATTGGGGTTTGATTATTGTTTTTATGACATATTTACATCTGATTAGATGTTATGATGATTGATTTAATTTCTGACATGATTCGTTGATGATGCAGGCTGACGATAGCTTGCCGACCAGAATCACATGTGGAGTAGAGGGGTCATGCACGACAACCAAAGATGTTGAGGGAGAGGTGTGGAAAATAGCCCCGCCACAGCCTACTAGTAGTCCCTCCGTGGATCGAACTGTAGGTTACCAATTACCTAGTTTGAGAAGCCCCACGATGCTGTGAGGGAAGACTGCGACAGTCGCTCACGATGATTTTAATGGGTGTGCAATAAGGCAGAGAAATTATTCCTTAGAGGCCCTTAGTCTACCAAAAGATCACCTGGCGAAGTATTGACTCCAGGGGTTTTTTATGTCTACCAAGTCAGTCAAGAAGTGAGTGGCACCCTTGGAGCATGTAGTTTGTCCTGAAGGGCATGTCGGGCAAGGGAAACAAAATGAGGCGAGTGGCACACTTGGAGCACGTAGTGCGTCATGAAGGGCACGTCACACAAGGGAAACAAAATGAGGTGAGTGGCACCCTTGGAGCACGTAGTGCATCCTGAAGGGCATGTCGTGCAAGGGAAACACAATGAGGCGAGTGGCAAACTTGTAGCACGTAGTGCATCTTGAAGGGCATGTCACGTTGTTAACTAATAAGTGAATAAACTTAGATGGCCTTAGAATGAATGATGTGATAAGAAATATTTAAAAACAAATTCCCTAATAAAAATGTCACCCATCCTCATAAATTAAAATTTAGGTCTAAGTGATACTAGTGGTAAATAATAATAATAATAATAATCATTAAGCATGTGACGAAAAGGAGGTAAGAAATTCGATTAATTTATTTAAATCAAATTATATTGAGGGATTAAAATTTTAAAAGGGAATTGATTGCTTGTTACATATGCTAATTACAATTTATTAATTAAAAAGAAAAAAGGGAAAAAAGTAATTTTCTACACTTGCTAATTTGAGTTTTAGATAAAAAGGGACAAGACATAAACTTGAAAGAATTAGGAAACTAAGTGAAAAGGGGGAAACATAAAGAAAAAAAAAAGTGAAACTTAAGGAAAAAGCAGAATGACTAACTTAGTAAGGAATCTTTCCTTTAAGAACTTTCTAAATTGAACTCAACTAGGAATTTAGTAAGGGCGTAAGTCATTAAAATGTGTAAGGGGATATGGGGACACCTAGGAGCGATTCTAGGAATGATTTTAGGTGGGTGAGGGAAATAGGAGTAAATAATTAATTAATGAAATTAATTTCTGGTGCAACTAAGGGGATGGGTGACATGTGTACGAGAGAGGATTTTTCTAAATTAATTTATCGAAAAACAAATTAAATGAGAATTTGGGAAATAAATCACTTAGAAAACCTATATAAAGGACAGAGGAGGAGGAGGATGGATCTCTCTTCTTTTATGCATAACGTTACACTGCAGAATTTTTGACTTGACTGACTTATCTTGGGGGAGTTGGGATACCCAGCTCGAGTACGAGTGGTAGATCGACCTTTCGAGGCCAGGTGGTTGCTAGTTGTTCTTTGGTTTAGAGTGCATGGCCCCTTTCTGGTTTGAGGGGCTAAGGGGGAAGAAGAGTACCCCTAGCATTGGATGGGAGGTATCGATGAAGTCACAATGGTCGACAAGCGGGAGCGGGACGGAGCGCGCGGGACAACGACTCAGAGCTGTCACCTTGGGCTATGGTATGCACACTTTCATTTTGAATGGTAGATTAATATTGATCTTGCGCTTTCATTTCTGTACTTTTAATTGTCTAAAGAAATTGTTTTACTTAGCATTTTTAATCGAGAACTTAAATTCACCATAGCTTTACGCTCGCTACTTGAATTGATTCCCTTGGCAATCGATTCCTGACTGCTATGATTGTTATGTTTGTTTTAATGATTATTATGAAGACATTGTGCTTGATCTTCATCCTCATCCCTATATCATCAGTCCCCGCCTGAGAAATCAGCTAGGAGCCGAATCGACGGACATCACTTCGGTGTTAATAGACCTATAGATCCTAATGCCCTACGTTTTTGTGCATGTATGATGAGCGAAGGATAGTGTTTCCCAGTTGTCTAACCCCATTGAATGTTCCTGGTTGAGTGATTGTATTGTGCCTTGTTGTGATTGATTACCTCTGTGATTGTTTTTCCTTTCCCACAGTGAACTGCTTATGATCCTCTACGTTTGATCCCTGCATTTTGAGGCATTTCATGGTGAAGTAACTCTGCATTTTTTTTAATACCCTTCTTGGAAATTGTTTAAGTCTGCATTTTTAATACCCGTCTTGGCAATTTAAGTTGCGTTTGTAATGCATTTCTTGACGAATTTACCGTGTTTTATTTTTTTTTATACATCTGGTCTGCCATTTACTCTGCGAATTTACCTTACGTTTTTACACCTTAGGCCTGTGATTTTACCTCTGCACTTTAATATATTGAAAATGAATCTAGCTTGCGTATTTTCCCACTCGAATGCAAGTTTATAAATTATTTTTGGATTGCGTTTTTTTTGGTGTAATGTCTGGGAGATATTACTTGGAATATTCTGCGATTTTCACCCTTTTAAGAATGCAATCGTTAACTTTATTTATATGGCGATTTTACTTTTAAAGGCTGCAAACTGTTACTTTTCCCACATAGCAATTTTACCTTTTTAAGACTGCAATCATTACTTTTATTTATATGGTGATTTTACATTTAAAGGTTGCGAACTGTTACTTTTCCCACATAGCGATTTTACCTTTTTAAGACTGTAATCGTTACCTTTATTAACATTGATGGTGAATTTTACTCTGCCAATTAATACATTTTGACTGAGGTATTTCTATGCTTCAGACAACGTTTTATTCTTGACTACGATTTTGGTGGAGGAATTTTTCTCTTAGTGCTTGGACAACAATGATTTTTAATTGGTGGATTTCCTTTGTTGATTGATAGTGATTTTTTCTTAAACATCCACGATTTTCAGTTGTTAAACAACTACGAATTTCAATAATTACAGTAACATTTAGAAGTTGACAACGTTTTTCTTCTATCCTTGCGTTTTCATTTTCATATGCTCAACAATGTTGTCAATCATAGGTTTGGGTTGTGGTTTGATTCCTTATTTCACGACGATTGAATTTATGGTGAGGCTACGACTGAATCCTTATTATGCAGATAGTTATGTAAGGTGTGACTCGGTTGAACCCTTCTTGATTGACAACAATTTTGGTAGTTACATCATGACTGTGTAATGGCCGCGTTGTGACTATGCAATGGGGGCGTTTTATGTCTGTGAAAATAGTCGAGTGTTAGTGACTGTGTAATTGTTGTAATGTAAATATTGTTAGCTTTGATCATTATGATAGCGATTTTTCTTTATTATGACAGCGAAACATAAGTTATCCTCTTGCTAAATTCCTTTTTTTTATAGTGTAAATCCTGTTTCAAGGACAACTAGGTAATTGATTGTTTAAATCGATATTATGGATAAAAGACAATGATTTTATTAATAACATAGTGACCATGATTTTATTGATAGCATGTTTTATTAACGATGATTTTTAGTAATAGCATAGATAGCATGTTAACAGTGATGTTACTACTCAACGATTTCATGTTTCACATAGCGATATGTAGTTCACTGTAACATTAGCAATAGGTAGCATTAGGTGGTGTTACAACAATCTCGTCTTGATTTTATTACACAACATTGACTACAATTTCCACATATTTTACTGCTACTTCTGACTGCTATTAAACAATGTGGGTATTGGATAGACAACAAATTCAATGATAGACAACAACTTAATTAGAGACAATGATTTTGGAGATGTTGGACAACTTGAATTTTGTTTTATGATTTTCTTATAGCATTTTTTTATGATTTTATTATCGACGAATTTTAGCGAGTTCAGTAAACATTATAAAACTTGTTTTATGATCGCTTAACTAGATAGCGAACTCATCATTAGGAAAATACTTTATCTGTTCAGTTTTATAATTAAAAGATGACAAGGTCATGAACGATCAACAAATTTATATTTAAAGACAACAATTAAATTCATGTAGTTTCAGTTTTAAAGGGATAGTGATAGATACTTGTCTGATCTTGGGATTTGGATTTTAGTTGCAACGAAAGATTGTTTAATAATAATCATTTAATATGTACAGATTGATTTTGTTGTGCAAGAAAATTGTTGTGTTGTGTGAAAGTCATAGTCTTCTTGTTGACTTGTCAATTGGGTACTAGGGTTAGTCGACATTTGTTTAGATAGTTAAGTTGATCTCCTAGCGCGTTGAATTTAGCTCGCGTTATGGGGTATAGTTATGTTGTTGCACCAAGGTTATTGTCACACCTATCCCCTGACAATGACATGATTCCTGATGAGGGGATCACTGCACGCCCTGATGGATAGAGGCGAAGGATAACTTGGTCAAAGTTTGTGCTACCCATGGTGGGCATTTGTTCATTGTAGTTGTTGTTGATGCTTGGGATGCAACGCCTTCATGAATTTGGTTGCACTCCATCGAGGTTCTAGTTACTGGTCATCGAGGCCTTTGTGTTGGGATTGTGATGTCTTCCTTAGCTTGTAGGTGTTGTCATGTTTGTGTCGGGCGGGTAGTAGTTTCTCTATTTTAATTTACGCATGTTTTGCCCAGTTGATCGTTTTTCAGTGCGTTGAGTCATTGTTGTTTGTTGCCTGATCTGGACGTTGGGGTTCATTGTCAGGTTGTGTGGTTCAACTGTTGTCATCATTGACTTCTTTCCTAAAAAAAAAAAAAAATCACTTTTGCTTCGCTTGCAGTCATAACGATTGAGAACTTTACATATGGTATCAGAGCGGGGTTCAACCCACGACTTGGGAACACTTCGGATTTCATTGATATGATATTTGATTATAAAGTTGCTAATTAAGTTGACTTGTATTCGTCCAGGTAATCATGGTTAGAGGGTGTCGTGGAGGAAAACGACGGGGTGCTAGGCGAGGAGGCGCAACGCCTCCAGTAGCATCCATGCCTGAGGGGTCTAACCCCTAGGGAGATGAACAGGTTGTCGGGTAGGAGAAGAAAGCAGTGGGTGATGTGGTTGGGATGATGAGGTATTTCCAGCGGATTTCTAAGGCACTGATCAACCATTTGGACAGATATGAAGCCAAGGCGTTGACACCCCTGAGGGTCCACTGCGCGCTCTGGTCGGTACTAGTAGCATTCACCGTGAACTCAAGAAGGTCAAATTTATCGATTTCTTTGGTGCCCCGGATGGTGCAGCCACCGAGGCATGGTTGGAGAATATGGAGATGTGCTTTTCACTTCATGACTATACCTCCAACATGAAGGTCTGCATGGCGGTCTTTCAACTGAAGGGGAGCACTCTTCTATGGTGGAAGATGCTCCTGCCACAATTGAACATAGTCGTCAAATACGTGTCATGGGAAATGCTTGAGGAATAGTTCTAAGAGAGGTACCTATCAAAGGAATTCATTGAGCGTCATCTCAACAAGTTCAATGCCTTATGACAGGGTGGCCATACGGTGCCCAAGTACAAGGCCTGTTTTATGGATTTTTTTCGGTATGCTCTACACCTTAATACCGAGAAAATTAAGGTCAATAGGTTCTTTTTTTGCCTTAATGTCAGTATACGTGCAAAGGTTAGGATTTTGATGCCTCATACCTTGCATGATGTCATTCAAAATGCCCTCATAGTAGAGGGGGAGCTTATTAGCAGTGGTCATAGTAGGAATCCAGCGAGACCAATAGGGCAAGTGTCATATGGTGCGCAACAACATTAGACACCAGCCAGACTTACGCCAGGATATCGTGGCTTCCAGAGAGGATCCAATTTCACTACACCATAGTGACCAGTGCCTCAACATCGAACTCCTTACTAGGGACCACAACATCAGAAATAGTGTTGACCGTAGCCGCAACAGTTTAGGCATGTCCATCAGAACATACAAGGATTCCAGGCCGGTGGGCCGTCAGCTTCTACTTCGGGTACCCGGAGTACTGGACCGAAGAAAGGGTTTTAGAATTGTGGGGAGCCACACTACCAACGTGACTGCCCAATGGAGAGGACTAGAGCATCTAGATCAGCCAGACCCACTATCGTGGGAGATTTGGGCAAGGCCCATTAGATTCATGCAACAGTGAATAACCGCCAGGTAGAGCACCAATCGACTGTGCTCGAGATGTCAGGTATCGTTGTTGACCAGACCCTTAGTATTTTGATAGATCCTGGTGCTACCAAGATTTTCATTTCTGGTGCAACACTAAGAAGGATTAAGGTAAAGGTAGTCGAATAGGATGAGTTTATTTTTGTAGAGATGGCTTCGGAAGCCAAATAGAAGGTTGGAGGAAAGGTTATGGGTTGTACCCTTAACCTGGGAGAGTTTGTCACCAGGGCCAACCTGTAGGTCACGATCTTAGGATCTTATGACATTGTGATCGGTATGGACTGGTTGGAATCGCATGAGGCGATACTCAACTGTAAGACGAAATAGTTGAGTTTGGTCGATGATGAGAGATAGAGATGCGTGATTGTAGGTCAGAACTAGGGAGTTTCCCTGAGTTTTATCTCGTCCTTGAATCTCTAGGAGAGCATGCGCAAGGGATGTAAGATTTATGTGATCCTTGCGCTAAACGAGAAGGGACTAGAGAAAGGTCTAGAACACCTTCCAGTGGTGAGAGAGTTTGCGGATGTCTTTCTAGAGGAGTTACTTGGGATGCCGCTGGAGAGGGAATTGGAGTTAACCATAGACCTGAAATCGAGAACTGAATCGATAGCAAGAACGCCTTATCGAATGTCGAACTCAAAATTATAGGAGTTGAGAATGCAACTGAAGGATTTGTTGGACCTGGGACTTATACGTCCAAGTGTGTCACCATGGGGTGCGCATATTATTTTCATACGAAAGAAGGATGGGTCGTGGAGACTCTGCATTGACCACCATTAATTGAACAAAGCAACGATCAAGAATTAATATCCGTTGTCGAGGATTGATGATCTGTTTGATCAGATGAAGGGTGTGATGGTGTTTTCAAAGATCAATTTGCGATCAGGGTATCACCAGTTACAGATCAAGGAGGATGACATCCCTAAGACTGCCTTTAAGATGAGGTTTGGACATTACGAGTTTACTATTTTACTGTTTGGACTGACAAACGCCCCAGGAGTATTTACGAGTTTGATGAATGGGGTGTTCCGCGAGTACTTGGATAAGTTCGTCCAAGTATTCATTGACGATATTTTGATTTACTCTTGGATGATGGAGGAGCATAAAAATCACTTGCGCTTGGTACTACAGTGTCTGCAAGAGCACAAATTGTATGGGAAATTTTCCAAATGCTCGTTTTATCAATCAAAGATTCACTACTTAGGGCATGTCATCTCCGACGAAGGTATCATCATGGATCCAACAAAGGTCGAGGTTATTATGGAATGGCCTGTGCCGATGAATGTCTTGGAATTAGGTGGCTTCATGGTTTTAGCAGGATACTATCGATGGTTCTTCGAGGGATTTTTGAATATAGAAAATCCGATCACGGAATTGCAGAAGAAGAACAAGAATTTTGTTTGGACCGAGAAATGAATGGAGGCATTTCATAGGCTCAAGGAGATGTTGACAACAACACTGATACTAAAAGTACCTGACATGGAAATGGACTTCTTGGGATGCACTGACACATACAAGGAAGGGTTAAGTGGAGTCTTGATGCAAGACGGTCGAGTGATCGCTTACATCTCGAGGAAATTGAGAAGGCATGAGGAGAACTATGAAACACACGATTTGGAGTTGTTAGCCATTGTTTATGACTTGAGAGTTTGGAGACACTACCTTATTGGACAAAAATTTGAACAAAAAACGGACCACTTTGGACTACAACACATCTTTACACAAAGCGACCTGAACGCGTGACAACGACGTTGGTCAGAATTGCTTAGCGAGTATGATTTTGAGATTACTTATAGAAATGGAACAGTGAACTGAGTGGCGGATGCATTGAGTCGAAGACCTCACATATTTTCGGTGTTGCCTCTATAGACAAATCTACGTGAAAATATTCTAACGTTTCAATGCGATGATGACTGGTACAAGGAGGTCAAGGATTTTATTGGACAAAACACAATGATGGTACCAAGATTCGAAGGACTTACATCTGACGACGATGGATTATTGAGATTTAAAAATCAAATTTACGTACCACCGAATGATGAGTTGAGGAGTTTGATCCTAAACGAGGCTCACAGAGTGTGTACATGGCTCACTCGGGGGTCACGAAGATGAGGAAAGATCTTAAACCCTTGTTCTTTTGGAAAGGAATGAAGGCAGACATAGTCAACTATGTGGGTAGATGTCTAGAATGTCAATAGGTAAAGGCTGAACATAGACATCCAACAGGATTAATACAGCCAAATGCGATTCTAGAATTGAAATGGGAGGTTATTTCAATGGATTTTATTGTTGGATTTCCAGTAACGGCAAGGAGACACGACTTGATTTTTGTAATAGTCGACACTTTGACAAAGAGTGCTCATTTTATTCCTATGCGTATGACGTATCAGGCACCTAACATAGCTAGAGTTTTCATTAGTGAGATTGTGAGGCTGCATGGCGTGCCTAAGAGGAGTATATCTGATCGAGGATCGGTGTTTACCAAACGATTTTGGACTAGTTTCCAAGAGGCCTTGGGAACCCAACTTAACTTTAGTACTGCGTATCACCCAGAGACTGACAGGAAGACCAAATGAACAAACCAAATCATGGAAGACATGATGTGCATGTACATGATGGACAAACAAAAGAGTTGGGAAGAATTCTTGCCACTGGTAAAATTCGCATATAAAAATAGTTACCAAAGCACCATTAAGATGGTGCCTTTTGAATTTCCTTACGGGTGACCGTGTCAGACACCTTTGAGTTGGGATCAGCTTGAGGATAGGGTCCTAGTGGGACCAGAAGTGATCCAAGAAATGGAAGATCAAATGAAAACAATAAGACAAAGGATCAAAGAAGTGTAGGATCAACAAAAGAGTTATGTCGATGCGCACTGTGTCGACCGTAGTTACGAAGTTGGCGATCGAGTCTTCTTGCAGGTAAAACCGCATAAGAGTTCGATCAAGTTTGGAAATGGAGCTAAAATATCTCCTAGGTTCTTGGGACCTTTTGATATTGTGGAGAGGAAGGGGCTCGTGGCCTATCAACTAGCCTTGCCTGATTCTTTGAGGTGTATGCACTATGTTTTTCACGTATCTGTTTTGAGACATTATATTAGTGATCCTACACATGTTATTGACATGAGTTCCTTGCAGGTATAAGATGAGGGGGTTCCCATGGATGATCTGATCCACATCCTAGATCATCGTATTCAACATCTATGGCATCAAACAGTAGATCAGGTCAAGGTCTAGTGGGACAACTATATTCCACACTTGATGACCTGGGAGGATGCATATGATATGTGCCAACAATTTCCATTTTTGTTTGATATATAGACTTATGACACTGTGATACACATTATTTAGGCACTTATATACTGTGAAACTTTGGGACGAAGTTTAGACCAAGAGGGGGGTGTATGTAACATCCCACTCTTGTGTGCACTGAGCAAACTTATTCTTTCAGGACACTTTCTTCCAAGTGATCTGAATTATTATACTATTGGGCGTCTGATTATGATTATGAGGCATTATGGATATGATGACATGTTATTTTGTTGTTTTGGCATAGACAGGTGTTATTGACTGGGTTCTCCTGAGTGTGCAGGACTGTGGACCTCGAGGATGCAGAGTTATCGATGAAACCCCTTGGACTCCGTATCGAGTGAGGGAATATACTATTGGGGTTTGATTATTGTTGTTATGACATATGTACATCTGATTAGATGTTATGATGATTGATTTTATTTTTGACATGATTCGTTGATGATGTAGGATGATGATAGCTTTTCGACCAGACTCACATGTGGATTAGAGGGGTCATGCATGATAACCAGAGATGTTGAGGGAGAGGTGTGGACAACAACCCTACCACAGACTACTAGCACTCTCGTTGTGGCTCGATTTGTAGGTTAACGATTACCTAGTTCGAGAAGACCCATGATGTCGTGAGGGAAGACTACGACATTCGCTCACAATGATTCTAAGGGACACGCAATAAGGTAGGGGCATTATTCCTTAGAGGCCCTTAGTCTCCCACAATATCACCTGGTGAAGTATTGAATCCAGGTGTTTTTTATGTCTACCAAGTCAGTCAAGAGGCGAGTGGCACCCTTGGAGCACATAGTGTGTCCTGAAGGTCATGTCGCATGAGGGAAACGTAATGAGGAGAGTGGCACCCTTGGAGCACGTAGTGCATCCTAAAGGGCACATCGCGGAAGGGAAATGGAATGAGGCGAGTGGAACCCTTGGAGCACCTAGTGCGTCTTGAAGGGCACGTCGCGTTGTTAAGTAATAAGTGAATAATCCTAGATGGCCTTAGAACGAATGATGTGATAAGAAAGATTTAAAAACAAATCCCCTAATAAAAATGTTTCCCAACATCGGAAATTAAAATCTAGGTCTAAGTGATACTGGTGGTAAATAATAATAATAATAATAATCATTAAACATGTGACGAAAAGGGGGTAAGAAATTCGATTAATTTATTTAAATCAAATTATATTGAGGGATTAAAATTTTAAAAGGGAATTGATTGTTTGTTACATATGCTAATTAACATTTATTAATTAAAAAGAAAAATGGGAAAAAGGTATTTTTCTACACTTGATAATTTGAGTTTTAGATAAAAGGGGACAAGAGGGAAACTTAAAAGAATTAGGAAACTAAGTGAAAAAGGGGGAAACATAAAGAAAAAAAAAAGAGAAACTTAAGGAAAAAGTAGAATGACTAACTTAGTAAGGAATCTTGCCTTTAAGAGCTTTCTAAATTGAACTCAACTAGGAATTTAGTAAAGGAGTAAGTCATTAAAATGTGTAAGGGGATATGGGGACACCTAGGAGCGATTCTAGGAATGATTTTAGGTGGGTGAGGGAAATAGGAGTAAACAATTAATTAATGAAATTAATTTATGGTGCAACTAAGGGGATGGGTGACATCTGTACGGGGGAAGATTTTTCTGAATTAATTTATCGAAAAACAAATTAAATGGGAATTTAAGAAATAAATCACTTAGAAACTCTATATAAAGGACGTAGGAGGAGGAGGATGGATCTCTCTTATTTTATGCGTAACTTTACGCTACAAAATTTTTGACTTGACTGACTTATCTTGGGGGAGTTTGGATACCTAGCTCGGGTACGAGTGGTAGCTCGACCTTTCGAGGCGAGCTGGTTGCTAATTTTTCTTTGGTTTAGAGTGCACGGCCCATTTGTGGATTAGGGGGATAAGGGGGAAGAATAGTACCCCTATCATTGGATGGGAGGTATCGTTGAAGTCACAACAATTGACAAGCGAGAGTGAGACAGAGCACACGTGACAACGACTTAGAGTTGTCACCTTGGGCTACGGTACGCATGATTTTATTTTGAATGGTAGATTAATATTGATATTGCACTTTCATTTATGTACTTTTAATTGTGTAAAGAAAATTTTTTACTTAGCATTTTTAATCGAGAACTTAAATTCACCATAGATTTATGCTCGCTGCTTGAATTGATTCCCTTGGAAATTGATCCCTGACTGCTATGATTGTTCTATCTGTTTTAATGATTATTATGAAGAGATTGTGCTTTATCTTCATCCTCATCCCTATATCATCAGTCCACGCCTGAGCAGTCAGCCAGGAGTCAGATCGACGTTCATCACTTCAGTGTTAATAGACCTATAGATCCTAATGCCCTGCTTTTCTGTGGGTGGATGATGAGCGAAGGATAGTGTTGCCCAATTGTCTGCCCCTGTTGAATGTTCCTGGTTGAGTGATTGTCTTGCGACTTGTTGCAATTGATTACCTCTGCGATTTTTTTTCCTTTCCCGTAGTGAACTACTTATGATCCTCTACGTTTGATCTCTGCATTTTGATGCATTTCCTGGCGAATTGACTCTGCGTTTTTTTTAATACCCTTCTTGGAAATTGTTTAAATTTGCGTTTTTAATACCCTTCCTGGCAATTTAAGTTGCGTTTGTAATGCATTTCCTAGCGAATTTACTGTGTGGTTTTTTTTATATACATTTGGTCTGCCATTTACTCTGCGAATTTACCTTACATTTTTACACCTCAGGCCTTTGATTTTACCTCTGCACTTTAATATATTGAAGACGAATTTATCTTGCATATTTTCCCACTTGAATGACATTTTATAAATTATTTTTAGATTGCGTTTTTTTTTTGTGCAATGGTTGGGAGATATTACTTGGAATACTATGCAATTTTCACCCTTTTCAGACTGAAATTGTTACCTTTATTTATATGGAGAATTTACTTTTAAAGGTTGCAAACTGTTACTTTTCCCACATAGCGATTTTACCTTTTTAAGACTGCAATCGTTACTTTTATTTATATGGCGATTTTTCTTTTAAAGGCTGCAAACTATAACTTTTCCCACATAGCAATTTTACCTTTTTAAGACTGCAATCATTACCTTTATTACCATTGATGGTGAATTTTACTCTGCCAGTTAATACATTTTGACTGCGGTATTTCTATGCTTCAGACAACGTTTTATTCTTGACTACAATTCTGGTGGAGGCATTTTTCTCTTAGTGCTTGGACAACAATGATTTTTAATTAGCGGATTTCCTTTGTTGATTGATAGCGATTTCTTCTTAAACAACCATGATTTTCAGTTGTTAAACAAATAGGACTTTCAATAATTACAGTAACATTTAGAAGTTGACAACGTTTTCTACTATCCTTGTGTTTTCATTTTCATATGCTAACCAGCATTGTCAATCATAGGTTTAGGCTGTGGTTTGATTCCTCATTTCATGACAATTGAGTGTATGGTGAGACTGCAACTGAATCCTTATAACGTAGCCATTTATGTAAGGTGTGACTCGGTTGAACCCTTCTTGACTGACAACGATTTTGGTAGTTACATCATGACTATGTAATGGTCGTGTTGTGACTATGCAATGGGGGCATTTTATGTCTATGCAAATAGTCGAGTGTTAGTGACCGTGTAAGTGTTGTAATGTAACGATTGTTAGCTTTGATCATTATGATAGCTATTTTTATTTATTACGACAGCGATACATAAGTTATCCTCTTGCTAAATCCATTTTTTTATAGTGTATATCATGTTTCAAGGACAGCTAGGTAATTGATTATTTAAATCGATGTTATGGATAAAAGACAACGATTTTATTAATAGCATAGTGACCGTGATTTTATTGATAGCATGTTTTATTAACGACGATTTTTAGTAATAACATAGATAACATGTTAAAATTAATGTTACTACTCAGCGATTTCATGTTTCACACGGTGATATGTAGTTCACTGTAACATTGGCAATAGGTAGCATTAGGTGGTGTTACAACAATCTCGTCTTGATTTTATTACACATCATTGACTACGATTTCCACATATTTGACTATTACTTCTGAATGCTATTAAACAATGTGGGTATTGGCTAGACAAAAAATTCAATGATAGACAACAAATTAATTAGAGACAACGATTTTGGAGATGTTGGACAACTTGAATTTTGTTTTATGATTTTCTTATAGCATTTTTTTATGATTTTCTTATCGGCGAATTTTAGCGAGTTCAGTAAACATTATAAAACTTGTTTTATGATTGGTTAACTAGATAGTGAAATCATCCTTAGGAAAATACTTTATCTGTTCAGTTTTATAATTAAAAGACGACAAGGTCATGAACGGTCAACAAATTTATATTTAAAGACAACAATTAAATTCATGTAGTTTCAATTTTAAAGGGATAGTGATAGATACTTATCTGATCTTGGGATTTGGATTTTAGTTGCAACGAATGATTGTTTAATAATAATCATTTAATATGTACATATTGATTCTGTTGTGCAAGGAAATTGTTGTGTTGTGTGAAAGTCATAGTCGTCTTGTTGACTTGTCGATTGGGTACTAGGGTTAGTCGACATGTGTTTAGATAGTTAAGTTGATCTCTTGGCACATTGAATTTATCTCGTGTTATGGGGTCCAATTATGTTGTTGCACCAAGGTTATTGTCGCACCTATCCCCTGGCGATGACATGATTCTTGATGAGGGGATCATTGCACACCCTAATGGATAGAGGCGAAGGATAACTTGTCTAGAGTCTGTGCTACCCACAATGGGCATTTGTTCATTGTAGTTGTTGTTGACGCTTGGGATGTAATGCCTTCATGCGTTTGGTTTCACACCATCGAGTTTATAGTTAATGGTCATTGAGGCCTTTGTGTTTGGATTGTGATGTCGTCCTTATCTTGTAGGTGTTGTCATGTTTGTGTCGGGTGGGTAGTCGTTTCTATATTTTGATTTACGCATGTTTCTCCCACTTGATCGTTGTTTAGTGCGTTGAGTCGTTGTTGTATTTTGCTTGATCTGCGTGCTGGGGTTCTTCATCAGGTTGTTTGGTTCAACTGTTGTCGTCATTGCCTTCTTGCCTAAAAAAAAAAAAATTGTACTTTTGCTTCGCTTGCAGTCGTAACGATTGGGTTCTTTACAATAACCTTTGAATTTGTTTTGTGACATACCTTGTTGTAAATTCATCTTTATGTCTACATAGCATTGATATGATTTGGAAACTTCTAAAATTATGTCACACAAATATGATTTTTATGTGATAATGGATGTAGCATGCATCTCATGCACCCTCATGTTGAGTGTGTCAACCACCTTGTTCTCTTTTCCTCTAATATTCTTTATGTCAAAGTCATACTCACTGAGGAATTCTAACCACCTACTTTGTCTAGAATTTAAACTTGGCTTTCTAAACAGATACTTCAGACCATTATGGTATGTACTCATTTGAAATATTTTACCCATAAGATAGTTTCACCACATCTTCAAGGAATGCACTATGGCTACCAATTCTAGTTCATGAGTAGCATAGAGACTTTCATTCTTTTTTAACTTTCTTGATTTGTAGCACACCACATGCCCATTCTGACTAAGGACTCAACCAATCCCTTCCTTGCATGCATCTGTGCACACAATGGAATCTTCATCTGAATCAACAATTCTCAAAATTGGCACACTTGTCAACAAACTCTTCAAGTGCTGAAAACTTCTTGCACAATCCAGAGTCCATTCAAATCACACACCTTTCCTTTGCAAGGATGTAATTAGGTGCGCAAGTTTTTAGAATTCTTCAATAAACCTTTTGTAATAACTTGCAAGTCCCATGAAGGACCTCACCTCTGTGACATTTCTTGGTGTCAAGCATTCCTCAATGGATTTTATCTTTTCTAGATCCACAACTATTCCTTCTTTCGAGGTAATATAACCCAAATAATGAATCTGTCACTGGTAAAATGAGAACTTGCTCAAATTTGCACAAAGTTGATCCTCCCTCAATACTTGTAGCGCCAACCTCAAGTGCTTCTTGTGCTCTTCTTTGGACTTTGAGTAAATAAGTATGTCATCCAGAAATACAATGAAAAACTTATCTAAGTATTCTATGAAAAATCCATTCATCAAACACATGAAGATAGATGGTGCATTTGACAACCTGAAATGCACCATTGTCAACTCGTAATGTCCATATCTCATTTTGATTAAGGCAGTCTTGTTGATGTATTCTTTTTTAGTTCTCACTTGGTGATATCCAGATCTAAGATCAATCTTTAAAAATATTTGTGCACCCCTCAGTTGATCAAAGAGGCCATCTATCCTTGGCAAATGATACTTGTTCTTTACTATTCAAATTCCTGAAGTCGATACAAATCCTCAATGTACTATCCTTCTTCTTCACAAACAATATGGGGGCACCCCAAGGTGACACACTTGGGTGTATATACCCCTTCTTCAGAGGCTCTTCAAGTTGCATATGCAACTCCTTCATATTTGGCGTACTCATCCTATAAGGAGTCTTGGATACGGGTTCTTCTCCAAGCATCATATTTATAGAGAAATCAATATCTATTTTTGGTGGAAACCTTGGTATCTCTTTAAAGACATCCTCAAATTATTTCAGTACTACACATTCTTCAACATTAGACACTTTATCCTTAGGTTCCTCTCCATGTGCGCTGGAAATACTTGACATCATTTCTTGAAGCTTTTCTTCAATTGCGAGGATGAAACTGATTTGATAGTTACAGTTCTTGGAATGTCTTGAACTATTCTTAAGTTTATTTCCTCATCGAAGAAAGTAAATGTTGTATTGTAACAGTCTAGAACTACATGATGTTGGTCCAACCAATCCATACCAATGAGACAATCATAAGAACCCAAATGTATGATATTCAAATCAGCTTTTGTGTGTAGTCCATTCATTTCCATTGGACATGCCTTAACGTTCTCATTAATTTTCCTTTTTTCCCCTGTAGCTAACTGCACCAACAAATATTTTCCAATCTTGCTTCTCGTAAATTGGAATCTTTCCACCATATTAGGATCTATATATATGAATATCTCCTGAACCAATTAAAATAGAAATGGGTTGGTCAGTATTATTACCTTCCACTTAGATCATGTGCAGCTGAAAATCAACCTTCTTGTTATCTAGCACTACGTAAATCCTAGGTAAATTTCTTCCCATGTCCTCAACTACCATAGTTTGTTGTACATTGTGCACAATCCTCACTTTTTCACCTATTTGAGGGTAATCTTTGCACATATGATCTACGCAACAACCCCAACATTGAATAGGTTGTTTCCTTGGTATTTTCTTCGTTGTCTCCGTCATTTTGGGCTCCTTGGGAGTTGGTTGTCCTTGCACAGTATTTATGAAAAATGGTGGCTCAGTCCCCGTCTTCCTCTATTCCACCTTGCTTTTCATCTTGTCTTCCCAAGCCTTTTGTAAAGTTGGTCTTCCCCTCTATTGATCATAAAGACATTTAGTGTGTCTTATGGTTTGTTCCAATGTCTTGGGGTCATCATATTGTATCTTGTCACTGATAAATGAAGGTAACCAACTCAGGTACCTATGAATTTTAACGTGTTCATCCTTGATGAATGCGACATATTTTAGCAACTCTAAGAATATTCTTTCATACTCCTCTACTATCATACTCCCAAGTTTGAGTTCAAAGAACTCCTTCATTTTTTTTCATAGTATCTCTTGGTTAAGTATTTATTTTGAAAATACCTCTTGAACTCCCTCCAAGTAACCTTTTTTTCATCAATGTTTTTCACTTGCATGAGTCGATCCCACCACATTGATGCATTTCCTTTAAGATGATAGATGGTAATTCTCCCTTCTTCCCATGAAGAATAATTATGTAGCTGGAAGTACTTCCTCATACCCAACAACCATGTCTCTGCATATTCATCCTTCTTGTGCTCACCATCAAAGGTAGGAGGCTTGATCTTATTCATTTATCCTTGTAGTTCGTCCACCCTAGTCCTTCTCTTATTATTTTTGATAGGAGATGTACTTGAGCTATTGAATGCTTTCTTAAATGAATGCTTTGGTGAGTGGTGATTCCTATCATCACTTCTTTCTTCTCTTCTTTTCTCATCATGATACATGTGGCATCTTGACTTTCTTGACTATGTCTCCTTATCCATTTTATTTTCTATTTTGTCCAAGATTTTCATCAAATTGATATCGAAGTCATTTTGATGCTCCTTGGCTTTCATAAGTCTCTCATTATCATCTTTATAGCTATGGACATATTTTTGCATTCCCTTTAAGGTTTCTACCAAGTTTCTGCACTCCTTTTTGGATTTTGTACCATCAACACCAAACCAACATACAAATCCCCAAATTCAACATCAGGGTTTTAAGTTCTTTGCGCATCTTCCATACTATTGACCTTCTGCGCTAATTTTTTCCTACTTTAATTGTTGTAAATTATGCAAAATGTGCAGGTGATAAGATTTGTTAGATCAATACAGGAGACAACTACATGAAATTTTTGCACCATTTTGTAAGAATCCTTTCTTTTGAAGCCCATGCGTGCATTGGTATTCAACACATACCAATGTTTGGTGTCAATATTTGACATATACACCACATATTAGTATTAAACATGCACCAAAAGTTTTCTCCACGCGGCCCCAAATTTTAGTGCACACACCCATGCACCATTGTTTATTGCGCATTTCTAATGTCGCACCCCACAATGTCAAAACATTTAGTGCGCACACTTGCACATTATTATTTTATGCTCACCATGGCTACGTTGTAATTCCAAATTTGGCCACTTACCAGTCTGATTTTTTTTTATGCCTTAAGTAATTACTCAGCCCATGCAGGTTCAGTGTTGGAAATTGGAGCTTTGATACCATAATGTAACATCCCTTATTACCTAATCTGTTATGATACCATAAAGTAACATCCATTGCTACCCAATCTTCTCTGATACCAATTTGTAATGTTACCCAACTTACTAATGAGTAACACAAATCCAATATATAGTGTGTAGATTCTACTCTATCATTAGTCTACGTAAAATTACTTAAATTAATGCACTCAACCAAAACTGAGTCACGCCACCCAAATTTCCTCTTCTGACTCAACTTATAACAATGTACGTAACTCAATAAAACTATGTGCATGAGCATATTGAGCACACAACATTATTGTGCATGTAATCCATTCTAAACACATGTTCACCACTACGTGTGCAACCATTATGACATCACACACCAATTCTGATTTCCTCATGGACGGGGACTACTTCCCTACATGCACAAGTGAATCCAGCCTATATGCACAGAGATTATTTCCCTACACACACAGCTATTCTCACCTTGCCTCAGAGACTCGTGACCATTATCATAAGGTTAACTTAACAGGAAAAACTAGCAACAATTGTCATACGTATGCACGATTACAAATATTGAATATCAACACCACATTTACATGTGCAAGTAGCATTATAAAAAATAAAAACAATTACTTATATGCAACAACATACAAGAATTAAACCCATATTAAACATAGATAATTAAGCACACAATAAATGAGACACGCACATAAAGGAACTTATCTTTTATGAAAATTCACCAATTGCACGCAGAACTCAGACGTTCCTCCCAAGCAAGACTTTGTTTCTCATCTACTTTTAGCATCAGGTCACCCCCGAGCTGGGGCTTAACTACACTAGGGAACAAGAGTTCATAATACCAGGCTAAGGTCTGATAATCAAAAGGATAGTTCAGTACAACGTGCCCAGTGTTGCATCTAGCTTACAGTCTCTCATTCCCTGCATGCCTATTACACCTAAGGAAGTGTGCCCCTTCTCTGTTCAACATTCCTTCGACTACCCCACTTCCCTTCCAGGGTTCCAGCAACAGGTAGGAAATGAAGTCTCATAGCCCTGCAATTAATGCCCAATGCACAAGGGAACAATTCCCAATAAAACTTGTAGATTTTAACCTTGTACAATATTTATTGCAAACATATTTTCAGTAAAAGAACAGAAAATATACAATGGAAAATACACACATTACATGGATATTTTTCCCCTGGAAACCCAAACTAGGAAAAAAAACATATTCTATATTCATTCATAATGATACATTGTTTACAATACAATGTAAACAAACAAGGGGGTCTCATAAACAAGGGGCTCTCATACACCAATTTGGTGTGGCTTGGCCGTGACCATAAAAATAGATTATTATTATATACAGCATGAGTGGGTCTAATGGTTAAGAACATGTGTTTCCTCCTAAGAGGTCACAATTTCAAATCCAGAGGGGGGTAGTGTATGTATACCTCCGTAGACTTTACCAGTAAAATCGTTGGGCGAAGGAGGTCCCATACACCAATTTGGTGTCTAGCTTGGTCGTGACCTTAAAAATAGATTCTTATTATTATTAGTATACATATAAGAGATAGCGGCATCCAGAACCCTAACCCAATGACCTGGATTAGTCAACAACCCTAATTCCTTAATTGAAAATAGAAAACCATTGGTAAAAACCATGTGGCAAAAAATGTCCAACAATGGACATGAAAATCGAGGTGACACAAAAAAAGAGGCAAACATGTGACACATTTCTCGAGGAAAATAAATTCTCGGGGGGGGGGGGATAGCAACCCCCCTACGTGACCAACGCAACATAGCCAACACTAAAACTAGTTGTGCAAAGAATATAACACATACCCAACATTCTCTCACTTGTTGTTTTCTTTGCATACATGGGGTTACGGGGTTACAATGTTACATAGTCAACAATCTAGGGCAGCAATGCC
>ML781765.1:818672-845388 GCA_009831015.1 Picea engelmannii
GATCATTGTTGAGATATATGTAGATGATATCATTTTTGGTAGTGATGATAATAGGCTCAGTAAACAGTTTGTTGAAAGTATGCAGAAAGAGTTTGAGATGTCCATGCTAGGAGAAATGAATTTTTTCTTAGGCTTGCAAATTATTCAATCTGATAAAGGTATTTCCATTTCTCAAACCAAGTATATCAATGAAATGCTTAAGAAATTTCAAATGGAAGATTCTAAACCAGTTGGAATTCCCATGGTTACTGGTTGTAAATTAAGTAAGTTTGATGATACTAAATATGTTGATCAGACAGTATACAGATCTATGATTGGTAGTCTTCTTTATGCTACAACTACAAGACCTGATATTATGCATGCAGTTTGTCAAGTTGGCAGGTTTCAGGCTTCACCAAAAACTTCTCATCTACTTGCAGTCAAAGGAATTTTCAGATATCTTAAGGGGACAACAGAGTATGGTTTATGGTATCCTACAGGTAATCAACTTGATTTATATGCTTTCACTGATGCTGATTGGGCAGGTTGTGTGGATGACAGGAAGAGTACTAGTGGAGAAACATTTTTCGTTGGAGGATGTCTTGTAAGTTGGTCAAGTAAAAAACAATCAGTAGTGTCTCTGTCTACTATTGAAGCATAATACATTGCAGCTGCAACTTGTTGCACTCGGTTTCTATGGATGAAACAGATGCTGGAAGATATACATATTCATTATAATGAACCTATACCTATCTTCTGTGATAATACCAGTGCAATTAGTATTTCTAAAAATCCTGTTATGCATTCCAAAACAAAGCACATTCCCATTAAATTTCATTTTCTAAGAGAGCAGGTTATGTCTAATGTTATTAAAGTGGAATATGTTGGCACAAAGGATCAGATAGCAGATGTATTTACTAAACCTTTATCTAAAATGAAATTTGAAAGTCTCGGGGATCAGTTGGGGGTTTACCCTCTGTAATTTATTTTCATTCTCAAAGATTGCACGGGGTTCATTATAAAATTAGACTGCACAGGTTTATTGACTATTATTGATAGGGGGAGTTGCTACTGAAATGATACATCTTTGCAAGTGATTTTCTTTGCTTAGGGGGAGTATGGTTGATTCCTTTGCCATAGATGTCAAAAGGGGGAGAAGAGATTTAAAGTTTTCCATCAATGCCAAAGGGGGATTTTGTTGGTAGGGCTTGCAGTTTGCACAATAGGGAAGTTTGCACAGGACTTGGTTTTTTCATTAATGTCAACCTTTAAAATGCCAAAGGGGGAGTTTGTTGGTCAGTTTTCACAGGCACCGTGGTTCCTAATTTGGAGATCAGCATGCATCTTGAAATACTGAAACGTGAAACTGCGAAGAACCCAGGCGGTGAGCCTTTGGTTATAAATCAAGGTCACATGTGAAACAAGCCTTGGAAGAGGAGTCAACACCCTTAGCTTGAATTTCGGAGATTGGAGATTGACCAACACATGACATGTCATTCTAAGTAACGCCACTATTATACGTCACTCTGGGAATTTCTATTTCGGGATTTTTGCATGGTAAGCAAAAACTCCAACATCACGAAGTCCCGAATGCCAAAATATCGAAAGGGACACGTCAGATCATTTTGGGGATCGTGACTTGGAGTGTTGAAACACTTCATCATAGAAATGCCGAAATGTTGAAATGCGAAAATGCCGAAATGCCGAAACGCTAAAAGTTGAAATGCAGAAATGTGAAACATCGAAATGATGAAATGCGAAAACATCGAAATGTCGAAACGCTAAAAGCCGAAATGCAAAAATGTGAAACATTGAAATGCCGAAATGCTGAAACGCTAAAAATTGAAATGCCGAAATGTGAAATGTCGAAACACAGAAATACCTTTTTGTATAGGTTGTAGTCACCGCCATTGGTCATGTGAGAAGGAGGAGATAGCACCAAGTTAAAGCTCCAGAGATCACAACATGAAGAGACGAGATGTCTTCACCTCAGGATTGTCGATATGCGAATCGCGAAAGCGCCTTTTGGTAAAGGCCCGTGGTCACAGCCAATGGGCATATGGAGTAAGCAAGAGACCCATCTTCTATATCGAATGGTGCGGATTAAATACTTAAACTGGTCATGTGGTTGTTCTTCTTCTAGATGCCTTGGCCAATAATAATCACTGTAAGATAGTTATTCAGTTATTGTAACTGAATCTTCGAAGCCTGAGGATTTGAGTGTACGCTCTGAATGTACAGGGTAGAAATAAGTGAAATTTGGTGAGATGAATGTTGATGCGTATGGAATTAATGGTACAGTCATAGCTCTAAGGTAAAATTCATTTCTGTAAATGAATATAAAACCAAAATAAAATCATACAGGGACAGTGAGAAGAAATGATGAAGATATAGCAGAGATCAAGGGGAGAAGAATGGATTTTGATATGATTATATAAACAAAGAGGACTTGAATGATGAATCCTTTGCCATAGAAGATAAAGAGTTTCTTTGCAAGTTCTTAGTGACAGAGAAGGATTCCAGGGTGGTAGGGAGGAGCAAGGGGAGACTGTAAAAGTCTCCTATACAAGTTGGTGCTTGTACATCTGGGAGTTGTAGCTTCCATTCAGTAGGTGCTGAAGAAACAAAGGTAGTAGCCTCATCTAGGTTTTAGATCAGATAAAATAAGAATGTAAAGAGGATTTGGAGCTTGCCTTTCATTCATAAGAAGAAGAGGTTTTTCCCTTTTGGGTTTCCTCATGAAAAATCACTGTGTCACTGTTTCATTTATGTGATTGTATATTTATTGGTTAAATGTATTACTGCAAGTTAAATGTTAAAGGCATGATTTATTGATTAATAAGTAATCCTCTTATAAAATGAAAGAAATTTTATACAACTGATTCACCCCCCCCCCCTCTCAGTTGACTTATCCTGTACAACAGACATTGTCAATGTCATATTCTCCTATCTGTGCACTTAATCTGAACTCTTTGTATATCCTCTTCTTGTGTAAGACTCGGTTCATTGCTTGATACATCGTAGGTACTTCTCTATCTTGTTTACATTGATCAATCATTTTGTGCAGTGCATTCATTGTTGTTTAATCCTAGATCAACTCTAAAAAAGAACTTTAGAGAGTCTTTCAAAGTATTTACCTTTTCGACTGGTTTTTCTAGAATAGTTCGATCATAAACTGACAACATAACGTATATTGGTGGTGTCTTTGACATTGATGTTATCGAGTATGGTCCTGGTATCTCCTTCCTTTCTTTTGATAGGCTTATTTTTCTTTCTATGGGTTGAATGTTGTAATGGGATCACATGCTTTCCTTATCCATAGTTCAACTCCCTTTCCCTTTTCCATTGCATCTGGTTCGATTCTCATTCTATCGTCCATAACAACTACTACTCTGGGTTGGTCATCATGTTCTTAAACAACTATCATCTGCAGGTTCTAGTTCTGATTCTGATGTTGGTTATGGTTCTCTCTCACCTTCTACTTTGCTATCATTTGAGGATAGTCTTATGTCGCATGATCCAATGCTTTGCAATACATGCACATCATTTAAGGATTAAGGAAATATGTCACTAAATGTCCAAGATGATTGTAGTTATAACAAATTATTGGTCCTATGCCTCCTCAACCAAATACTCCATGTCATCGGCCTCTACTGAATCCTCTACATCCACCCACTAGTACATATTGTAAAAATTATGACGTTCTATTTGCGGTGTTATGGACAAAATTGGCCATACTGTCAAAAAATAGAGGAAATTTTAATTTTTTTTTCCATATTGTTTGATAACGTCACTATTTCCACGTTTACGTCTCTCTTTCCACGTTGTCATCTCTCTTGCCACGTTGTCATTTATCTTTCCACGTTTGCCACATAGTCATCTCTCTTTCCACGTTTGTGACATAGTCGTCTCTCTTTCCACATTTGTGAAGATAGTTGTCGTAGTTGCGATGGTGTGGAAACTAGGTTTCCCCCCTCTAATGGTCACCTAGTATTTTGACCAAGTCAACTTTGATTTGGTCAATGATCGTCGGAATTGCAACATTATAAAATCTATAAATACGTTGCATTTTACAGATGTTGCAACAAGTTTGATATAATAACGACACTTCAAAAAGGCTTTGTGGGTCTTCTCGGCTAGAGTACAACTATTAAAAGACATTGTACTAGGGATCTTCTCGTTTCGTTTTAATTTTTTGATCGGTCAAATTTTAAAGGAAACAACTATTAAAAGACATCGTTCTAGGGATAGAGTACATGATGGGAAACAATGACCTGTGAATGGGGCCAACGTTGAAATTGTTTCAAAATGTTTATGTATGACATCATACATCCTTGAGTCTTGAAACCCTCGCATACCATCAAGGCATCTGTCTAGTTTAACCATGTCAAATTTCTATCCATACATGCACATACTGAATAAATTTCAATGTTGGCCCCATTCACTGCTCACTATGCGGGGTCAATGCATGACATTTTTGGTGGTTGAATTGGAAGTTACATGACATTTCAAGAGAGTTCCAACAAAGATTATACATATGGAAACAATGACATTTGAAAATGAGACACCCATTATGAATGTTGTTGCAAACATGGACGATCTCCAAGATTATTTGGTCAGGACATCATGCATCCTTGAGTCTTGAAACCCTTCCATATCGTCAAGGCATGTGTCTAGTCTAACCATTTCAAATTTTGATGCATACAGGCACATATTGAATAAATTTCAACATTGGCCCCATTCACTAGTGCTCACCATGCGGGGTCGATGAATAACATTTGTGGTGGTTGAATTGGAAGTTCCATGACATTTCAAGAGAGTTCCAACAAATATTCTACAGATGGAAACAATGACATTTGACAAATATGAGACACCCCATTATGAACGTTGTTAAAAACATGGATGATCTCAAAGATTATGTGGTCGGGACATCAAACATCCTTGAGTCTTGAAACCCTCCCATACCGTCAAGGCATGTGTCTAGTCCAACCATGTCAAATTTCGATGCATACCGACACATATTGAAGACATTTCAATGTTGGCCCCATTCACTAGTGCTCACTATGCGGGGTCGGTGCATGACATTTGTGGTGGTTGAATTGGAAGTTCCATGAAATTTTAAGAGAGTTCCAACAAATATTCTACGGATGGAAACAATGACATTTGACAAGTATGAGACGCCCCATTATGAACGTTGTTGCAAACATGGAAGATCTCAAAAATTATGTGGTTGGGACATCACACATATTCCTTGATTCTTGAAACCCTAGTCCCATACCGTCAAGGCATGTGTCTAGTCTAACCATGTCGAATTTCAACGCATACATGCACAATTTGAATAAATTTCAACGTTGGCCCCATTCACTGCTCACTATGCGGGGTCAGTGGAAGAAATTTCACTATGCTCATCCACCTTCAAGGTAGGTCCCATTCACTATTCTCACTATGAGACATCCATTATATTGAACATTGATGCAAACATGGATGATCTCAAATATTATGAGGGGACATCAAACATCCTTAAGTATTGAAACCCTCCCATACCTTCAAGGCAAATATCTAGTTTAACCATGTCAAATTTCGATGCACATGGGAAAAGATTGAAAACATTTCAATGTTGGCCCCATTCACTACTCACTGTGTGGGGTCGGTGGAAGAAATTTTTGATGGGTGTATTTGAAGTTCCATGAAAAATTCCTTTATAGTGCCGACAATGATTCTATAGAAGGGAATGATGAATGATGACAATGAGAGGTGCAACATGATGAACGTTGATGCAAATGTGGGTGATCTCAAAGATTATGTGGGGACATCATACATCCTTGAGTATTGAAACCCTCCCATACCGTCAAGCCATGTGTCTAGTCTAACCATGTCAAATTGTGATGCATGCATGCATAGTTTGAAGAAACTTCAACATTGTCCCCATTCACTGCTCACTATGCGGGGTCAGTGCAAGATGACATTTGTGGTGGGTGAATGAAAACAATAATAAAAATGATGAGCTAATGACATCGTCCTCTGAATAATATGTGAGTGAAGATGATAAGTTGATGACATCGTTCTCAAAAACATATGTCCACTTAGTCGCAATGACACATCTTTGATATCCTCCAACATTAAAGAAATCCCCACATCATCAGGGAGTTTAAACATTTTCAATAAGTGTGAGTCATTCATGCATTCTCCTACCTCATGGAAATTCTCTTGTGATCATTCTCACCATTATTCACATAACCCCCACACTATATTCCCCTTAGTTACTCAATAATCCAAATTTAGAAATGACCAAAACTAATGCAACAATGACGAAATAACAAACCTTGGAAGAGAGATAGATGGGTGTAGATAAGCATATAGGCAAGGAAAATTAGAAAAAATTTAACCCCATGCCCATGAAATAGATAATATTGGGGTAGTATAGGCATTCACCTTCATTAGAAGAGGCATGCTTCATCTTGTGGTCCACTCATGACAGAGACCCAAATGAGCAGAGGTGTTGATAAAGGGACCCAAAAGAGCAGAGGTGCCATAAAGGGACTTGTGGGAAAAAACGTTGACTCTATAAATTTCTACAATGAGAAAATTAAGGATTTATCACTCAAGATGGAAACAAAACAGAAGATTACACTGGCAGAGAAGCAGGCTACAAAAACCTTTATAATTTTTAACAGTAGGTGTGTTGCAGTAGTTGCAACACAGGTTGTACACTCACAAACTGCAGATAGTTGGACTACAATGGTTTCTCCTGAGCCTCGTCAAGTAGTGTGGAAAAATATTACCATTCCCTTTTATCATAGGATGATTCGACAGAACGTTGTATATGTTATTTTGTTTCTAATTGTTTCTTTCTACATGATTCCCATCACCTTAATCTTTGCATTTACAACCCTTGATAAGCTAAGAATTTTTTTTCCATTTCTGAAATCTATTGAGGATAAAAAAACAATTAAAAGCATCCTTGAAGCTTACTTGCCTCAACTTGATCTGATTCTCTTTTTTTATTTCTTGTATAAAATTCTCATGATCCTCTCCAAAGATGAAGGGATTCCTTTAGAAAGCCATGCAGTGAGAGCTTCGTCTGGAAAGTATTTTTACTTTATAGTGTTCATTTTTTTTCCCGTGAGTTACAATAGGTGTCACCTTCTTCAATTCCCTCAAGATGTTTCAAAAGAAACCCAATTCAATTGTTACACTGCTTTGCATTTCTCTTCCTCCCAATGCTACCTTCTTCATTAGTTTTGTTGCTATCAAGTAAATCGGGTTTCTGTTCTCTTAGTTTCAATTTCCCAAAACTGTTCTCTAGTTCTTAGTCTTTGAAATAATTAGTTGGTAGTCTCCTATTGATGAGATGGATTTTCTTTCTCTGGTTTCAATTTCTGATTTCCTTTCTATGTGCATTGTCCTTTTAAACAAGTTTTTGGTAGGTTCAGGGCTTGAAATTTCTCGCTTGGTGCCACTAGTGATATACCATGTCAAGAGGAGATATCTTTGTAAGACTGAAGCAGAGCTACAAGAGGCTTGGGCTCCTCCTAGTTTTGGTTATGCTACCAATGTTCCAAATGAAATGTTGATCATCACCATTGCACTATGCTACTCTGTTATTGCTCCCATGATCCTTCCTTTCACCATTATGTACTTTTTTGTGGGATGGTTTGTGGTTCAGAATTAGGTGACTCTCTCTCTCTCTCTAAACCTTGTTTGTTTATAACAAACAAAAATTGATGCATCCAAAATCCATATGAAAGAGACATGTGATAAGAATACAAGCTAAGGGGTTGAGAGAATCATAGATGCATTGTTGTAAAACAAATGACTGTAATTTTGAAGTGTTGTGTAAGTTGACAACCTTTGTTTTTGTGTGTGCAGGCATTGAACGTGTATGTTCCATATTATGAGAGCAATGGGTGTATGTGGCCTCATATGCACACTAGGATAGTGGCAGCTTTGTTCCTCTCCCAGATTACCATGTTTGGGTACTTCTCAATCAAAAAAATCTTTTACTCACCCTTTCTCCTCCCACTTCCCTTTGTATCTCTAGCATTTGGATATGTTTGTAGAAAATGCTTTTACATCTCCTTTTGCACCACTTCCATGGAGATGGCTTGCAACTTAGATGTTAAGGAAGCTCCAAAATTGTCATAGGTTGTGAAGGCATATGCTCCTCTCTGTCTGCTGGTGGAGGAAAAGTCTAATGATGTTGAGAAAAATGAGGATGCTCAGCCCACCATAACAACATCAATTTCTACATCCAATGCTTGACCAACCATACCTAATTCAATTTCTCATTTACATTATCAAAACAAGAAATCAAGAAATGAAAGTTAAGAGACTACTGTTATTTTTTCCATTATCTTAAGAGTATTGTATCATTATTATATCATTATATCATTTTGATATCACCAGAGAAGTATTCCAAAATCACCAAGACAAGTTTTCTGTTGTAACATAGTGTTTTATGTTATAACATAGTTTAGGATGAATGGGGAGCCTAGACATGCATGATTTTCGGTTCATCTTGTAAGTCCTTTGTGTCTTGTTCATTCTATTTTTGTATATTGCATGAGAATATGATATTGAATGGTTGTTAGCTATTTTCAAGTGTTTGGTGGGGTCAACATGAAACATCTGTTTGTGGCTTTTGGCTAAGCTTGAAAGGCATCATCTTAAAGTAGTGTATATTTATGTCCTTTTTACTGCAATGCTTCTTCAGATTAACTTGAAATTGTTTTGCTTTGAGTTTGTTTCATCAGCTTGAGGCAATGCTTATTCGTTGTTCACATAAATAAGGCTAAATATTCTTTTGTGTTGATTGTGGGCTTCAAAATCTGCGGCATTCTTTATAATGGATGAAAATATTCTAAGCTAATTTTAAGCAAAAGTGCTCTTAGGTCTGTTTTTTTTACTCTAAAATATTTAAAGAAAATTAATGTAAAATACTTTCATCATAAATTGTTGAAAACGATGACTAGGCATTTTAAGATGTTGCCAAAGATGGTAATAGTTGATCACAGATCTATAAAAGCAATAGATTTCTTTAAAAGAATATTGTGCAAAGACAAATACATTATTTCTAAACTTGGTTTAATTTATGGTGACACCTAATATGAACATTTGCATCAAGGTATGCTCAATAGTATGAAGGTTTTAATGCCACTAGGACTTTCATTAGACCATTTTGGAAAATGAGCACTATTGATATAAGAAAGGAAAATAATTGAATTTCTCAAACATTGGAAACAAGGCAAAGATCTTTGAAAAATTATCCTTATGATGAGAATTTGATGATAGCTTCTATGGAACTAAAAGTTGATTAAAGGACATAAAATTTATATTGCAAGTGGGTGGATGGTAAGATCTCGTCTTAATTCATTGAAGGAAGGAGACAGAGGTTCGATATACTTGTGGTATATGCTTAAGGCTAATCTAGGGAGTTCATCAAATCCTTGAAGATGAGGAATCATACTTTAATTGTCAATATAAAATAGTAGATGCAATCACTTAAATTTATAAATATTTATTCACTTTGCAACATTTGTCAGCTGAAAATATCTGCCCATTCAAGCCTATATAAATTCTCTTGAAAATAACCTTTTTCATTTTCAGACCATGTTTGGTGGGACCTTGAGGAGGGTTCTCATTAAATTTACTCATAAACTGGGTGATAAAATTTCATAAAATTTTGGTTTAGGTTTCAGCTTTGAGGACTTGAAATGTGTTTCTCTCGGCTATCTCCCTCCCACATTGGATTTTTTGGGGGATATTATTTTTTGGGAAGTTTGGTTTCTATATAGGAGGGAATATATTGGGTTAAGTATTTTGGTTACAATGTTGCTTTGGCCTTGATAATCTTTGAATAAGTCTTTTATAAGATTGAATGGGCTTCGATTGAACTAATGTCAAGAAACATAAGAGTAATATTTTAGAATTTTTTTATAAGAACGATGAGTGTTTTTATTTAAAGACGCTTCTACTTATTTGGAAATTGTTGGAAAGCTACTTAATTATGTTTGTCTTCAAAGGTTGATGAGGAAAAAATGTCGTCCTCTTGTTACAACTCTCTTTGTTTTATTTAATGAAGCTCTACCTTATGTCTTGAGGGATCTTTCTTTAGGGGCACCTCCAAAAGGTTTATTGTTATCTAATTAGTAAAACTCTTATTCTTTATTTTAGGTGATTGATAAATTATAAAAATGGATTTCCCTAAACTTATATCATCATTAAAATGGTATTATTGAAGGAGATGTGAACTCTTATAGTTAAGCAAATTACTACATAACACACTAAATGGGATTATAGTTTGTTGTCCCTAGCATAAAGATTTAACAATGCATATGTATTGTGCTTCATGTTGGTTTTAATGATACTTTTTTTGGTCATATATATATGTGTGTGTGTCTGTGTGTGTGTGTGTGTGTGTGTGTGTGTGTGTGTGTGTATTTTATTTAAAAAACTTGGTTTTTTTTTCCATTTATCAAGGTCGCCCTTTTTATTTTTGCTCCAACCCTTATTGTTATGACAATATATGCTCTTGGATACTTGTTAAGTTGGAAAGCTAACCCAAGGAGGGAATTTCACTACTTAGGCCAAATGCAAAAGCATTGCGTAATGGCCACTTTGTAGAGGAGTCCTTCACAAAAAGAGGAGAACGAGTCGTTCAAAAATGCATTGAAATGTATTTTGTACCTTGATCCCCAACATTAAATGTGCCAAAACTTTGTGTTGTAGAGAATATATCATAGAGTTTCAGGATTAATTAGATATTGTATGTTGGTTGTGGATTTTGGACATATATTTAAATTTTTGGGTACCCCCTTTTCCTTGTAGGCCTTGACAAAAGAGATATAAATATTAACATGGGACTTTCAATTACATATACCAAGTAGTCCTAATCTTAGAATACATGTTTACATAGTTTATTTTTGTATGGATTATTTTGATTTGTCCTCATATAACTTTGGAAATATTCATCTTTTTCCTTGACTTTGTTGTCAAGTGCAACATTTCCTTGAGTGTTGCACATAGTGGTTGATTGTAACACACTTGATCCCCTAAACAACATTAGGGAAATGGGGTATACAAATTCCTTAATTATTTCCTCTAAATTACTTTTCTTAATCCCGCTCCTAAATTTGGTTCTAATCTCATAAACTAAATCCACTCCTCAAGAGATTTCCAACCCCTGTAAGAACGCTAAAATATGAGTTCGGGATTGAAACATATGGCCTCTTAAGGTTTATAAGGTTTTCTCCTACCAAGACCACCTCATGCCCATGTGGAACCCACATGGGTCCTTATAATCTGACAAACTTGCATTCTTCTAGATTCCAGATGTCTAGATATCCGGACCAAAGGCCTATTGAATTAACTCAGGAACCGGGAGGTGGAACCTTTCCACATCCATAAATTCAAGGTGTCATATTTCCTTGTAACTTGACACCAATAATCTTTCGGATTCTAGATGGTTTGAAATAGGTGGCCCAACACCCTCTATAATTGAAAACTTTGATTCAACCTTTTAGATATAATTGATGAAATAGGTGGCCCATTACCAATATATCACCCAAGATCAATCCTTCATGGTTTGTTAACATGTATTTATATTTGATACCGATTCATCATATATTGTTTCACTTATGATCCACAGTGGTGTTCTAGATTCATATGTGAGAAAAAATTCTAGTCAACTAGCGGATTGTAGAAGCTCCTCTAAAAATAAATATTGTTTTCTTACATGGATACCCCTATTTTTAAGAGAGAAACAATTTCTCCTCTTAATTATACATTCTCGAGGTTTTGAACGTGTTATAGTTAAAAAGGACAATGTTGAAAAAGAAACGACAATCCAACATGAGTTGGATTTCACTATTCAACTTGCAGTTCCTTTGTGTAAACAAAAACTAGAATGCATTCATGCAACATTATTAGCAACTATGCCACTAGATAAATACATTAAATATAACATAATGGTTATTGGATTAGGGACAAGAGGTTATACAATCCATTGTGGAAAATTGTACTTCATGTTCAACATGGAAACAATATTCCTATGTCACTATGCAAAAAAGGGACAAATGTCGACAATTGTGAGTTCGTGTGATAACACACCTGAGACATATCCTAGTGATCCTAAACCTCATTAGACAAGACCCTCTTTACCATTGGAAGTTAGTCATCCTCCTCAACCAACCTTGCCTAAGACCGATGATATAGATTTAAATATTGATATGGCTAGTATCTTAGAAAAGGTTAATGTACCTGTCCCTCTCAGTATTGATATTGTATTTTTTTTTTAAATACCTACAACACAATCGCTATTGTGACGTCTTGAAGTGTCGCTCCCATAGAAACCACGTCGGAGATGATACCTCCTAACTTCACTCTTTCCACGTCCCAGACGTCTCTCTTGCCACCTATAAGATGCCTCTTTTTCCACCTCCAAGACGCCGCTCTTTCCACCTCCACGACATCGCTCTTGCCACCTCCAAGAGTGTCGCTCCCATAGAAACCACGTCGGAGATGATACCTTTTAACATCTCTCTTTCCACCTCCCAGATGTCACTCTTTCCACCTCCAAGATGTCTTTCTTACCACCTTGATGATGTCTCACTTGCCACCTCCAAGACGTCTCTCTTGGCACCTCCAAGACGTCTCACTTGCCACGTCCAAGACGCCGCTCTTGCCACCTCCAAATTATCACACTTTCCACGTCCAAGACATCTCTCTTTCCACCTCCATGACATCTCTCTTTCCATGTCCAAGACGTCGGTATTTCCACCTCCAAGACGTCGGTATTACGACGGCTAATTGGGGTTTGGACAGTCAAATCCGAGATGACATGTGTCCACATGAAACATCGCAATAAAGACGAAATCTATGTCGTTAGAAAAGCGACGTCATGTGAAATGACGTTTGAGGGGGTCGGTGGTTTGTCGTTCTCCCAACAAGATAAAGTGGCAATTGCGTCGAACGCTCCATCGAAATTTGACCCAAATGTACTTGTGACCCTCGTTAAATAATATCATATTTTTGTATTGTGGAACTCCTCCTTCTACTGCGACATTTTCTTCTTGAATTATGTATGCATATGAAGTGCACTCTCTCATTAAGTCGAATGTGCAACAATGTTTCTCATTGTGTCCTGCTGATTTGTAAAAAATACATAATAAATTCCTGGGTGTACTCTGGTACTTTCGTAGTAAGGGAAAAGAAGTTGGATGATGTCCCCATGTCTTACATATCTCGCAATACCCTACTCCTCCTGCCAATGGGTTTGGTGCTCCTTTGTCCATATACTGCGCGAATGTTGGACATTATTTATTTTGATGGCATTTTGTCTTACATGTTATACACCAAACATTTTCTCACTTTTCCTTTTACTTCGTTATCTCTAATAATTGAATTATCATTGCAACCAACTGTGATTGTACATGTGCCATACCTGTGCCATCTCCTATAGGAGATGCTTCCAATTTGATCACAATTTCCAATTCTTTTGGATACAACATGACCTTCTGTTGTGTTAATGAACAACGAATGTGAGGAAATAGACCCATAATAAACCATTCTCGATGCTATTTTTCAAGAATATGAAAGTTTAATCGACCGATCACATATTTAAATCTCTAGTCGTAATCCCACAATGTCTCATTCTACACTTTCTTAATCTCTTTAAGATCTGTAATATATTGCGATTCATATTTTATCTTTCGAAATTCCTTCAACAATGCTTCTCAAATATTTTCCAAAGTTCTTGATTGTTCGACAGGTGTAGTCGTATGATACTTCATATACCATAGCAATTCACAACCTTTGAACGTCGTGGAAAACTGTGCGATCTTCTTATCCTTATCCTGGACATTCTTCATAGTCCATATTATGTCACATACAAACAAGTGTTTCTTAGGGTCCTCCGACCCCGCTCCTTGAAACTCAATAATTCTTAGTGTATGATCTATCCCTGCCAATTTACTCGGTGTTATACTTACCCTTGGTGATGTTGACTGACTTTGGTTCGCTGCAATGACATGGATACTGATGTGGAACCCACTACCTGGCCCACTGAACCCTTGACACATTAGGCCCATGACTTATCCCACTCTCATTGTTCGTCTTCCTAAAATACCCGAGAACTGCCCACACCATGTATTGACACATGTCCACTAGGATGTTGGATCTCATACCTTGTCCACATTTTGCATCGACCTGAGTCACCCGATCGATATGGGATGGTGCTCAGGGTATGTGGCCATGTCATGTGGTGCCACTTGTCCATTGGTAAATGTTTAGGTGACGTATTTCGACGTCACACCTGGTTTTAGGACCATAGGCCCACCGGGAATTTCTATGTAAATCTTATCCCTTGACTCATGATATGGTTTGAGTTGGTGCCCTGGGAATGTGGTCATACCATGAAAAAATAATTGTCGTCCATCGATATAGTGACACGTATCCATCGTATGTCAGATATTGGTCCCCCTAGTGACCAAATTATTTTTCTACACACATCTAGACATGACCTGGGTCTAGCTGGCACCACAAAGACGTGGCTAGACCAATACTAGTCTCTTATTAAGACATGTGTCCCTACCATCGATTTCCACATGGTGTCTATATCACTTGTCACGCGGAACCCATTTACTCTACAGATCCTTGTCCAAATATGTCAAATTCGCATGACACATGGTACCTCCTCTGAGTGACATGTGGGAAACACCCATCGTGGCACGTGGACCACTCGTCACGTGCCACATCACCACCGAGCATGAGATGTCGAGCTTGTTCCAAGATCTGAGCTTTAAGAATTTTTGGTGCTAGGGATTAAGAGTTGATTAGCCATCTTAATTTCGATGGTGATGACGGTATTGATTTGAATTAATCCTCAGGTTATGACCCTTGTTCTCAATTACAAGATCCACGATGGAGATCGACCCTTCTTTAGATCTAGTGGTTTGGATCTATCGTACACATTATAGGATTATCGGTCGATGGGGTCCACCCTTTTATTTGTTGACCTTCAAGGTGTTGAAATGTGTCACTCTTCTTGAAAGTGTTGGTGGCCACTCTAGTATATGGCCCAACACTGGCCAGATGCGTTGACTAATCGTCACGTGACATATGGTTACTGGGCACCAAAATGTTGGGTCCTCGGTTGACCAAATTCTTTTCTTCCTAACTCTATGTTTGGTACGGGATTAGCTGGAACTACAGACATGTGGAATGATACATGGGATGACATGTGGCATGACACGTGGTAGTTGTACTACATGACATGTGTTACTCATTTCACCCATGGGTCCTTGTCCGATATTTCCAAAACTACATGACACGTAGCACCACCCTAGGGTGACACATGGTCTTCCATTGTCGTGGCACGTGGACCACTTATTGCGAGTCACGTTGCCACCGGACATCGAGTGTCAGAACTTACCTATTATGTTGATCCAAAAATCCCTCGATTCTAGGGAATACGAGGGGATTAATTTATATTAATCATGTGATTAAGAGATCGCGATAAAGATTCATCACAGGTTTACAACCCTGTGATATCTACGATTGGGATTTTATCTGGGTTCCTGCAGATCGATGGTGGATATTCTCTCGTCTGCTGGATATCGAGCCATCCCATCCCACAATTTGAGTTCTGGGAAAATTCCTGGGGTCTGGGATCCGATTGACCCCATCTGACCACAATCAATGGCTATGATCTATTGGCTTCCCAAATCCTATGGATCAGATCTCAAGGCACTTATCCCAAGTCCAAGACCCAAGAGGGGATCATTCTTTGTTCGTCTGCAAGCAGACGTTGACATTTGTCAACCCCGTGACACTGTGGCTGCCAAGATAGCACCTTACGTCATTCTGACATCATGTCCCCTCCCTCTCCCTCATGCTTATGCAACAGGCACGAGACTAGGCACTGGAACCCTAGTCCCCAAACATCGATGTATTAGGACTTTCAAAGGATTCAAACTTATAGTTCGTCCAGGGTCTAGTGCTCCAATACCCCGGGATGTTAAACTCCCTCCTGAGCTTTTTACAATATCTACGGCTACAACCTTTTTGGTCAGTATATCCTGGGATTTAATGAAATCCTCGTGACAAAATCAATGGTGGATATTATCTCCACTTCTAGATCCAATGACCAAGGTCTCATCTCAGGTTCATCCCGATAAAGGGCCTATATTTAATCGTCGGGCCAAATATGTGGCCAAAATATTCTGAAGTGAATTAGGTCACCTCTACTAGCTCAACAATCAAAGTCTGTACTAAGTCATTTTTGCTAGGATTTTCCTCACGTTACCCTATAGGGTTTCTAGGTTGTCGAGAGATTCTTCGCCTAGGTTCCAAGGAAATTAGTTATCCTCACCCAAGGTACCTCGACTTCATCATACCCATGGTAATTCTCACGTTATCAAAACTTCCATACCACAATGCCCTGGTGCATACTCACTTCCACATTGCAATATTACAAAAACATCTTATAAATTCACATATGCAGTTATTTCTACAGATACATAGATTTTTTGTAGCTAAGATACCAGATTCCTCATGCAGAGGAAATTGAGTTTGATGGTTCTAAGAAAGAATCAAACTTTGATACATCTAGGGAAGGTTATGTAGTTTTCGGTCCCTATGGAATAATTATTGAGGCCTAGGGGTGACAGGAACAAGTAATATTGGTTGTTCATGTCTATGGTTGGGAGGAACTGGTTATCTACTCATTTTGTTTCCAAATTATTGAAGTTCCAAATTATTGAAGCATGCACAAATATTTTTGCTTGCTTTAATCTTATTTGTTTTATTCAAAATTGATAAATATTATAGTATAGAATAAATGCAAAAGTTGTAGTACAGGTTATAATCAAGTATATAAATTTATGTGTTATTTATTATTGAATTTGGTTGTAGCAAGAAAATATCTATATGGAAGTAAAATGTTATTTATTTTGAACGAAACTATCATTACAAACATTGAAATGAGAAAGAATAGGAATCATAGAATATCTTGTAGATTGCTAATAATGTAAACACATTATTATATATAAATATTGAAAAGAGGAATATAAAGAATTCATTTTTTTTCTTATACACAGTTGAGAGATAGAAAGCTTTATTTTATATGTTATATTGTTCTATCTAATTATTTCCTTTAAGAGTTAATATTTCAAAGAATATATATATATATATAAGGATACATGCAACCATAAACTGGAATACACCAAGTCAAGTATACAGTTCTTGACTAGAGAACTATTTCAAAAGACATTTAAATAACAACATAACAATTTCGAAGAGGAAACACCATAAAAAATTATTAGATAACATAAATATTAGTCAACAACCCTAACACCAATGACCTGTATTAGTCAACAACCCTAATTCCTTAACCGGAAATAGAAAACCATCGGCAAAAACCATGTGCCAAAAAATCTCTTAATGATGGACACGAAAATCGAGGTGAAATGAAAATGAGGCAAAAATGTGACTCATTTCCCGAGGAAAAAAAATCCTAAAACACCCCTGCATGCCCGACACAATGTAGCAGACACTACAACTAGTCATGCAAATAATATAACGCATACCCAACAGAGACATCGACAAAGTATATATGAATGCATGAAGGACATGTGGCAGTCAATTATAGGTGGGACCTATAGTTATTGAAGGTAAGTTCCAAGATGAATGGATTAAGGGCCAAGAATAAATATTGACCATGTGATGGGAATCAAGGATAGATCTTGATTGTCCATGGAGATTGAGATATCTTGTTTGGGAGCTTGACTATCTTGTGGGGAGTGAATTACCCAATACTATTGGGAGTAATGGGTTTCATAAATTGTTTTTAGGGGGATGATATGTCATCCCAAAGAGGTGAGTCTGTTGAAGTAATCCCAATAGCCTAGCGGGCGTCGGACCATGGGATAGTTGTGAGTATCTTAAGGTTGTCTCCTAATGGTAAAATCTGCTAGAGCTAGCCTTATAGTGTTGTGGTTTTGGACTACAAAGAGATTTAAGAACAATATCTACTGAACTTTCCATAGGATATTTCCCAAAAGGAAGCTCCAAATAGTCTTGTGTGTAGCGGGCTTTGGGAAGAATTGTGTACATGTCAATTGGAAACTTTGATGGGATTTATTCAATGAAGAGATATCAATAGTACTGCGGGCCTTGGAAGCCATAAGACATGTGTCTGAAGGTATAACAACAAGAAACGCTAACGCAATAGGTGTAGGATAGTTCCACATGGATGTTGGTGAAAAGTGATGTGGATCCACATGGAATCCATGTGGGCATGATGACATCATCATAAGGAAATGTTTAAAGGGGCATATGTTTCTATCTAGATCTCACAATTTAGAATAAACATAGTCGATGGAAAGCTCTTGAGGAGAAATATTGGTTTGTGAGCTTAGAATTAAAGTTAGAGTAGTATCTGAGAAGAGGAATTTTGTATGACCCACCATCTTAATAAGAATTAGGGGGGTCAAGTGTGTTAGAGAGGTATCAGAGTAGATTTCAAACTCTAGTCCTAGATGGGACAAAGTTAGGCCATATGGACATGTTTTTATAAGCTTGGTTTGAAACTAATTGAGCCTATAGGGTTCAAGGAAAATCACAAAAGTAGAGGAGTTATAGAAAGGAATGATTACATTGAGACTGTGTGTACTAAGGACCTAAAATTGAACTTTGGTAACAAACCTTAGGTGTTGTATGAATTCTATAAAGTGGGAACAATTGTCGTTTTGAAAATTGTAATGATGTCTATTAGTAGGGGTGGCTAGAGCATATTGCAATTATGATTGTTTCTTATAAAAGGGATAAGACCCTTATGGATAAATCCTTGTGGCTAAGGAATTAAGAAGGAAAATTGATATGGTTTGTCCATTGGGTAATGCAGTGGAAGAGATCTATTGTTGGTTATCCATTTGGGTAAATGGATTTTGTGACTAGAAGGGTTGTATGGACCCCAGAATTGTGGAAGAGGTCAAAGGATTGGAAAACAAAGGTGATAGGTTTATGTTAAGATTTTTGGACAAAGGATTACAATATGTAGAAAGGTGTAGTTGAAGCTCAAGGAAATGACACAGTTAGGATGTTGACTAGTGAAGAGCATGTCCAAGCAAAGAAGACATGATAATGATGGGGAAATATCTCAACTCACCTCCTTATATTTGATTCTTTTTTAACTTTGAAAAAGGATATTGTATGATGTTGATTTAGAGCATGAAAAGATAGAATGCATATGCACTAATAGAGAAAAATATAAAATGCTTGATGCATATAGATATGTTCCCAATGCATATGGAAATGATGAGAATACTGATAGACTTGGTAAGAAGTATTATAACCTAAATTAGTATGAGGAATATTAATTATTGTTGGCATGGAGTGGGAAGACCTAGGGTTAATCATCTATATACCAACAAAACCCTTAGACACTGGCCCTTTCGACATCACCTGCAGAGCAAGTGAAGTCTCAACTAAGGAGTCTAGAGGGACTATAGGAACCAAGGTTCTGCAGTAATGAGTGAAAGTGAGGAATTCCTCATGTTCTTACTACCATTTACCCATGTGTCCAGTCCCATTACTTAACAATTACTTAGCATTCAACACATTCTATGCATGACATTCTCCCACTTAACATTCATTCAATTACTAGATACTTTAGTGCATGACATTATAACATCATATATGAACAATACATTCAACATATATCATCATTGCACCATAACATTAAACATCATAAAATTCAAAGACAACACATCAGAACACATAGGTTTAATGTGGTTCAATCAACCTAGTCCTTTTTTTGCAGTGCAAGCTTCACTCCTTAGTCATACCTCAGACTTCTTCCTTTTCTCGACTCAATTTACCCAACAAGAATTAAGAAATTATCCTATCTCAAAACCTATACCCAAAAACCATTTACATATTTATACATCAAAATAGGGCTAAGCCGGTTACAAAGTGGACAAATTGTCCCCAAAATCCTAATTGTCTATAACCATTTTCCTCCTTTTGTGCGCTGCTCCATCACGTAACCTTCTATCATGCACTTTGACTCCTTAAAGTGTGCTCTTGTCATGTGCTCTAGTCCATCTTATAACTTCCTTTTATTATTTTACTTCTTCTAGTGCAAAGCCCAAAAATTAACCAAAATGCCTATCCAACAGGCCCCCAATAACGACTTGTGGCTCGTCCCAAGCCACTCAAGCCTTCTTTCAGTGTGCCATGAATTTTTCAAGGGTCTCTTTCACTGTCGCGGCCTTTTCCTTTACCTCTAGTTCCTTCTACAAAATTTGGTCAACTTTTTCTGCAGTGACGTGAGCCTGCATCTTCTTGACACCTTCATCAGTTGTCTATTTGATGTTCCTTGAGTTGCTTCTAAGGTCGCTATCACTTTGTATGCTTCCTCTTGTAGTACTTCTATCCAATGTGTACAAGCAAAATTATCCTCCCTTGGTTGATTCATTTATGAATACATCTTTCTATTCTCATTCATCGTAGTTACCACCTCAACTGGAGGTAATGTGCCCAACACGTCTATGAATTTATGTACCTTTTCCTACGCAGCTTGGATCTTCTGATTGATTTCTTGTTTATCCTTATCCTCACTATTTTGTTTCCAAACACACATATTCTCTGTATATATTTGAGCACACTCTACTTCTATATTCTTTATACTTTCCACCATTGTTGCCATGGTTTTCTCTCTTGTCTCCCTCTCTTTAGGTGGAGTGCTCTGTGCCATGCATGCTTCTAGATCAATTATTCATGTGTGGAATCCCTGAATGGATTCACTTATCTTTGTGACTTGATATTCCACAGGGGCCTCCTTCTCTATATGTACCTCTATGAGTTCTTGATACACCTTCTCGAATTCCTGTTGCATTCTTTCTACCTTTTGTGTGACCTCAACGCGCTCTTGTTTAAATTTGTTGTACTTTGTCCCTAATGCAACATTTTATGATGTAACCTTTAATAACTCACTAGATGTCTTCTATGTGTGCATGTTCAACTCTTGTGTTTCACTCATCTTTAATTCCTACAATGCATCTATTGGATGTTGTGATAGCACTAAGTAAATGTGACCTAGTGCGCTGACCTATTCTTGCATTTTTGTCGTGGGGAAATCGACTGCTCTTGTCGCTATATTAATCAATCTTTGTTCTCCTATGACTAGTAAGGACTGGGAGATTTTTGGCCTTGTCTCTCCATTCTTGGTAGTGCTTTTTGTTGGTTCCTCCTTTGTCTTTCGACCTAATGCGATGTTTGCTTCTTCTAATAGTTGTCACAATTTTTTCATCTGTTCTTGCATGCGTATGTTCATCTCTTCTTCTTGTTGTGTTTCACATTGAAATGTGTTGTCAATGATTTATTTTACTTGGTCTCCTATGCTCTCAAAATATTCCTCTATAAAAACCTAGATAGCCACTTCCTTAACGGCTTTGCGCTTCGATCATTGTTTTCTAGGTGTCCTTGTCTCTGGCCCTTTTCTCTTCCTATCATTATGGAGTGTTGTTTGTTGAGTTGTTTCCTCTAGGCCCTTTCCTATGTCCTAGTTGTTTCCTTCTTCTTCATCGTCATTAACCTCGTGTATTTTTAGGTTTTTCATTTCTGGTGGCCCTATCTCTACTGGTGGAATCTTCCACTCATCTTCCCAATCAACCATAATGTGGCCCATATCCTCTTTTGTCAATTTGTATCATGTTGGCAGCCACTGTTGATATGGGTCCTTCTTTTCTTGTATGTACATGTGGTGACACCCTTCCTTATATGCCTCAATCACTTGAGGGGGTACGTGCGGTGTCCTTTAATGTTGTCTATGATAATTTCCTTATAAATATAAAATGCAACATTATTGTCCATCTTCTGTGCCTTATGTGTCGTATACCAAAGGTTCTGATACTGCACGGCTAAACAAGGCTTCTCTGTGACTTCAAAAAAATAACTGTCATATGGATCCCTCTAAGCTGATAATGCTATTAGGATCAATAACCAGGCACAATGTAACTCAGTCCCCTTATCATGTGCTTCGTCACAATCAATAAAAAATTGGTTCAATAAGAATGTCACCCAGTTCATTTGGATGCCCTCTACACATTTTTCTATGGTCATTATCACTACTACTGGCACTTGATATTTTTTTCATTTCCTCAACAACTTACAGCCTAGGCTTGTATTGCAAAACTTACCACCAGGTCACATATGCCAGCGATTTCCTAACCACGTTGTCCACATATGTATGTAATTTTTCCTTCATGCTCTCAGTGAGAGTTTTCTCATTCTTCTTATCGAAAAATAACGAATATGGGTCCTCCCCCTATGAGGAAAGACTGGTAATGAGCATTATCATATATGTATCACTGGATACTATCCTATCAATCCACATGTATCCTCCATGCACAAAATGTAGAAGCATTTTTACACACACATTGATCTCTTGACTCCATCCAAAATGGGGTATATCGAACAAGTTAAGAAGACCTACTTTTTGAAACCCTGTAGCCCACACCTGTGGTTATATGACTATGATATGAGTTTCGACACTAATATACTTCCTTGGGAACTTGTTGGGTATCAACTCTGGAATATTCTTATCATCGGTGATGTCATGGTCTACATACTTTAATGTAGGTATCAGACCTAGCATGTCCCCTTATACAATTACTCCTTCTAGAATCGGTGGCTCCATGAGAGGATACTTTCCGTTCATCTGTAAATGGACATGTTTTTCTTATGGATTTATCAGTGGGATATAATCCCTATGGAATATTGATCCTAAGGACGATTCCTCCTTTGTTTCTTCAACTATCAGTAACATTGCAGGCTGACCATGTGGTTTCTTCAGTACTGGCGTTGATGTTGTTTTTTTTTTAGGTGGTTCCATCTTCCTCTGCAACACTGGTATCAACTTCCAACTAGTTCTGGAACTCGGTTCTTAACTTCGGATATGTAACTTCAGCTTTTTATCTCTGTAAATTCGAATCTCTATGTGAACTCCAAATGACAATAACCTTCCCCCACTGACCCTTTGCTTTATTTTATACTGCACTGCTAGTTGTAGCCTCCCTCTGCACCTAAACTTTCTGTCTAATCCACAAGTAATTCTTTATTGCACTTCCCATCATGGATTGTCTTAAATGCTCTTAGATATCTTATGCACAATCTCGTCTCTCTGTGTGATATCTTCTCTCTTTGCAATCTTTCTTCCTTCGTCTATGCATTCTTCTGCCTTTTTATTTTTCTTCTGCAACACTTTCCTTCTTTTCCTTTTTACCTACTAACCTTAAATTTTTGTACTTCTCAACTTTTGACTTCTTCCTTGAACTATTTTCGTACTTTTTCCTATTTTACTTATTTTTCCTTTATTTTTTTCCTTTTCTTGCTAGAGTAAACTATAATACAAGTTAGTCTATGCATCTCCCTTAGTGCGTGGAAGGACGTCCATCCCTGTATAGTTTCAACTGAATCCCATTCACTTGTCCTTCCATGATTTGTCCATCCAACTGTTTTAACTAAAAAACATATGTGTTAGTCACATATCTGATCGCATATGGCCCTATCTAGTGCGTCCTGAACTTTGGTGGGTGTTGTAATAACTTACTGTTATAGAGAAGTACTAGATCTCATGTCTGGAACTTCTTCTACTTGATGTGTCTATCATGCCATGCATTTTCATGTGCCTTTTGTACTTGTTGATGGAACCCCTGCAATAAATCAATATTCCTCTAACAATACTAATTGTGATAGTATTTCTTCTACTGTGCCATAATCCATAAGGTCTACAATTGCAACAATGCACAGACTCCTTACAAGAAACTCCATGGGAATGACTACTTCTGGACCACATGTTAATATAAAGGGTATCTGTCCTGTCAACTTCTTGCATGTATTTATATAATCCCAAATCACTACAAGGATCCTTAAATTCCAATCATCTCATCCTACACCGCACACCTTGGTCAATGCATTATACAATATCTTATTGAATTCCTCCACAGTTACATTAGCCTACGGGTGATATGGATTTCTCTTATGATTTTGATGTTGGGACTCTTATGTCAATCCTACAATTTTATTGTTCTAAAAGTGAGTCCCTGGTCGCTCATCAGTACTTTAGAACACCCAAACCTTGTAACTATGTTCTCAAACAAGAATTGTGCAACTGTCTCCATGATGCAATTTGTAACTGGTTATGCCTCTGCCCATCTTGTCAAGTAGTTTGTCATGGTAATCATGTACCTGGATCCTATTCTCCTCGTTGTTGTATTGATCGGTCTGAAAAAAAACATTTCCCATAGGGGCAGAACCAAGGTTCAACGCTACAACAACTCACCAACAAAACCCTAACTATTGGCCCTTTCGACAACACCTGCGAAGCAGATGAAGTCTCACCCGAGGTAGAGGCAGGGGTGGTTGCAGGACTCAAGTGTATGCAACCTTATCTGGGACACATATATATGATTATAATACTTAATAGAGAAATTTAGCATCATCAGTTCATCAATATTCAACCAATAACTATTGCATAGATATAACATAGCATCACATCATTCACTCAGATATGATGTATTTAAGCACTTTATCATAAACATGCAGGTTATATCTAGCAGATCAAGCTCTAAGAACCTTAATATAGGTCATATATAACATTATTACACATCATTAGCACAAAGAATCAACATATTTATCTATCTCTATCAAAGCACTTAGCAAGAGAAGTTATAAACACATCAAATCAAGCACAAAGAGGAACAACACAGTGTTTACGTGGTTCACCCCCACTCTGGGGCTACGTCCACCAACTCTTCTTCCTTATTGTCTTCAATCAATTAGTTACAAGAACAGAGCCTCAAAACCCTACTTTGCCTAGGACAGGAGATTTGCGCACCTCGCTAGATCCTCCTTCCTTGCATTATAGCACAAAGCACTTCACAACTTGTTACAATACCTTGCACCTAGCTCTACAAGTCTCTCCCAGTATGCACAGAGCATATACAAACTATACTTATACTTAGCACTTAGCTTATCAACCTCATATCACATAGATCCCTTTCTCCCCCTCTTACATAGCCTAGACATCTATTTATACATTACAAAATAGGCCTAAACATGGGTAAACCCATGGGCCGACATCCCATGCCCATTACATAATCCCAAAAACCCAAAAAGGACACAAAAAAGGGGTCGAGATCCATGATCTTTGCTTCATATTGCACTCCTCCTTTGACAAGCTATCGAAGTCCGAAAATAGGTCAAACTTGACTAGATCCCTCAAAACTTGGTCAAGGGCCAACAGGCCCCCAACACTCGCCTATGACTCGTCCTGAGTCACTCTGATGTAGGAAGTTCTACTTCGAACTCTTCGAGGTTGGCTCGAACAGCTTCAACTTGTTGTTGTGGTACAAGCTCTTGTTCAATAAACTATTGAATGACTGCATCATTCACAGGTCCTTCCAAGCATTTTTCTGCTCCGGTTCTAACATGCTCCATTTCTTCTCCTTAGCCTTCTACCTCTGTAAACAACCGATATGCCTTATCTTGCACAAGTTGGAGTTTCTGAGTTATCTCCACAACTCTGCTCTAGATAGTATGTATTTGCTTCTGTGCAGTGTGTTTCTCTTGGGAGCGCTTCATTCTTTCCATAGCTGACAGGGACTTCAGTTGCACCTGTATCTTTTTGGATCAGTACTTCACTTCTTGGAGCTGTGACTCCAGTGCCTGCAACTCTGGTTTCTCGGTGACTTTCTCATATGTTTGGGCACTGTGATCAGCGAATTTCTTTCATTATAAGGTAAGGGCATTTATCCTTTAAACTATGCTCCTGGAAGTTGCTTCTCTTTGGTCCTTTACCTCCTGTGGGGTCTCAGGCACAGTGCATAGTTCTAGGTCTACGATGCATTGTTGTAAATGTTGGATCACTTCTTCAAGTTGCGTTACTTGCTTCGTGACTTGATCCTCTGCCTTTACTTCTACGACAGTCATAGAGAGCAGTGCTCTGTTGACTTCTTCCTTCACTTCGAGTTGCTCGATGAGAAACTTCTCCTTGCCTTGCTGCAGCTGTGCCTTTTCTTCATCGAACTTTTCTTGGAGAGCACTATTTTCCTGTTCGACAGCTCGGTGTTGTTCTACAAGTACTCCCTGTACTTGTACCAAAGCCTGGGTGGCTTGCGTTGTTTCCTCTTGTGCTCGTCAAAGACGAGCTTCGACTGTATCAGCGAGCCGGTGGAGTTAGGTTAGCTCATCTACTGGTTCTGGTGTTCCCAGTGGCAGAGGCACAGTGGAGACTGTTGTTGGTCACTATAATTGCTTAATTAATTTCAAACAACCAAGTGAAACATAAATTATCAACCCAGGGAAGTCTTTTGTTTCAAAGATAGTTGCGCACTATATATGCTCAATTCCAAAAGCACTTAGTGTTGTAGTAAAGAAAATCATTCTATCTATACTTGCTGGAGTAGACTGAAGCTCTGAATTAAATCACAGGAAAGCAATCCCCCTATTGCAATTCAATTTAAGAATCCTGGATTACATTTTAAAATAACATTGCATTGGGAAAGAACAATTGTCTTGCAATCAGAGAACAAGACCCTTACTCTCAAATAGAGACTCAGTACTAACACTCTTTCATGAAGACAATAATGCAGAAAACAATAAACTCTATCTAACAGAGAACAAAGCACTTAGTTCCTTTCTATCTAAGCAGGAGCCTTGGGCCTTACTTCTGTTT
>ML781765.1:857357-867679 GCA_009831015.1 Picea engelmannii
ATCGATACAATCATTACAAAGCACATCTGGCCCCTACACTAATTCAGATCTTCTTTCTAAATCAGCATAGGATGTCCTATTCTCACGCAACCGAATGCTAATACAGGAGCTGAACGAGGTATTGCTGTTACGGCTGGTGTAACAGCTTCTTCTCATAGCTGTTGATGTTGTTTCAGCATCGCAATTCACGGGCTGTTCAGCCACGTGAATTGCGCTCTTGACTGTGTCGGCTTTGACTGCTAGCTGTCAGGACTCGTGTCTCAGCATCGTGGCGGCCTCCTCTGTGTCTCAGCATCTGTACTTCTGAACTGAGTGACAGCTCCGTATTTCAGCATCTGCATCCTCGAACCGTGTAGCTGCTTCGTGTTTCGGCATATGCATCCTCGGACTGTGTAGCAGCTCCGTGTTTCGGCATATGCGTCCTTGGACTGTGTAGCAGCTTCCGTGTTTCAGCATCAGCTCAACAGCGGCTTTGGGCATTTCTGTGTTTCAGCATTGGCCTTGAATACTATTCTGCAAATATGGATACTTATGCACTTATAATCAATGGTTAGGTTCAAAAGTAATGTAAAGTATTATGCAAAACAGATTAAACATATAGTAATGAGAAAGGACGTTGTATACCTTGGAGTGATCAGATGAAGTGATAATATGGGGCTAAATACAGGTGATCAAGGGTATAATAATGACAACAAGTATGGGCAAAAAGGTGCAATATGTGGTCCTAACAACTATGTGGCTGGATTGTAGTGCTTGCTGCACCCCTTGGAGTTTGACCCCAATTCTATTTTACATCTCCTCCTACTTATATTCTTGCTTCTCTGCTATCTCCAGCGAAGCATCGTTCAGGGATGCTATGATGAAATTGAAATCATCATAGGTGAGGACGGTCTGCATCTTCGTTATAAGGGATTTTGATATCTTCCAGGAGGAAGGTTTTGGGGGGGAAACCTTCCTTTTCTTCGAGGGGTCCTCCTCATCTCTAGGCAGTGTTACTTCGCCTTTCCTTTGTTCATCTTCTGTGTCATCTATCTCTTCTCCATCACCTCCTTTCTCTGGTGACATGGAAGCAGTCTTCACCGAGGCACTACTTAAATATTGTAATTCGTTAGTCTTCTTTGTTTTGCTAGGTATGGGTGTATTCTGCGTAGCTTCTGGGCTATCAATGTCGGATATATCTGTGGGGTCTTCTGGAATAAGGAGGTTAGAGGACCATTCCTTAGTAATCTCCTCTAAGTCCTCATCTGTCATCTTATAGTAGGATTGAAGTTGTTTCTTTTTCTTGTCGGCTCACGCTGTGATATAGATGAAATGTCGATCAGTGTTTAACTTCATAAAAGGCATGAATCGATGTATAGTGTTCGATGTCATGCGAGGCTCGGATTGTATGGATATCTTCAGTTGATTGTAGTATGTATGGAACGCGACATTTGACTGCCATTGCTTATTCATGTCACTTGAGTACCACAATGTACTGAACTTCACGACCAATGGTTCGAAAGGATCGATGTCCGGGAAGGTCGCAGCTTCCGACATCTCCCAGGTGATGAAAGGGATCAATATCAAGAGCCAACTGAAATGGAATTCATATCCTTGATCTTGCACTTCTCTGTAGTCAATTTCCAACTGGTTCACCAGGTACTTCGCCCAATTCATTTGTAGGCCCTCTGCGCACTTCCCTGCGAGGTCGACTACAAAACCAATCACTTGGGTGGGTCGGTTCTTGAGTTCTAACTTCCCTGCAATCATCTAACAAGCGATGCACACTATGCCATTATGAATAGAGGCTACCTTGTAGCCTCGCATGCCCTTCTCAACATTGTCGTAGGTGTCCTTGCACCTTTGTGCGAGAGCGCAGTCCATGGCTTTTCCAAGATAGAAATCCTGTGGGTTAGGTCCTTGCATACTCAAACCCGTGATCCAATTGATCAAGGTCAGATCAATTGTGATACGGAGGTTTAGCCACAAGTATCTGCCATGGAAACAAGACAACAACAAATTGACACATGCATTCAACTCTTGGTGTCTTCCGAAGTGGGGAATTTTCATGACGTTGAGTAGGGTGGACTACGCAAGATTATGGGTCCATGCTTGGGGAATTACCTTTGAGTTTTTCCCCTTTGTTCTAGTCATATACTTATGTGGGGCTAACATGTTTTAGACTTTGTGATCTTCGAGGTTGAAGTCGCTAAATTTCAACGTTGCGATATTATCTTGGTCTGCTCGCATTGAGTGTATCCCCTTCGAGAGGTACACAGTGACCAAGGCGTAATCGAATTATCTAGGTACATTGTCATGGTTTACAACACAACTTAAAGGTGGTATATAGGTGGGTAAGATAGTCGAGATCGGTTTAGAATTCGTTAAGCCATCCCTGTGCTTAGTTCGCTTCTCATTGGACGAATGGGATGGTCCTTCTCCACGAGCAGTGGATGGAGAGGTTGGAAAACCTCTCATGGATGATGCTTGTATACCTGTAAACATCGACATGACTCTTTTATTCATGAGGTCGATCAAAAATTGCTCAACAAATTTTTCTGCAGCGCTCAACTTGTCGGACATACACGCTTGGGGTTAAAAATCTCAGGTTCGGGGGGTAGCTTAGACACAGTAACGAGATAGAGAGAAGAATCATGATGATCACTGTATGAACTCAACTTAGTCTGCAGGTTGAATTTATCAATTGGAAAGAGTGTTCTCGGTGCATGGCGTGGTGGGATAAATAAGTAAGTCGGCAACGGGTCACTTGCAACAGGTATGAAGGCTTCATTAACTCTGTTCTGTCCATTATGGCACGGTACCAATGGTCGTATGGCTAGTTGGCTGGCCATAAATGGCTTTTTATCCATTCAGAGCATTGATCTAATGGTTATAATGTCCCCAATGGCTATATTGCTTAGCCATGGCGAAGTGCCATGTGTCATTGTTATGATATCTCGGTGAAGCTCCAATTTTAAAAATTTTCCTTCTACGAGGTTTTCTCTGGAGCCTTCTACAACTTATCGATCTTGGCTCTCTTCTAACTTAAATTTCTATCCTTCTTTCAAGTGAGCTTCATCTCAGTATTCCTTTTTCCAATTCTAATTTTTGTCTTCTTTTGACCTAGTCACTTTGTGCTGTTGAGACTCTTCCCTAGGGTTCCCGAATGATACTTCTTATTTGTCTAGGATAGGTACTTATATCTTATGTGGATCCTCCAGTGTTCTTGCTACTTCGACATCCAGGTCTCTAGTGTTAAATAGCTTCGATCTGTTCAGTTGTTCTTCGATCAAGTGTGTGATTCTTCTAGTCATGAAATCTTTTAATTCTTGCTTCTTCTGCTCAAAAACTTCTTCTTTCTTTCGTCTGGCTTGATCTTTGTCAATCCAAGATTTTCCTAATAACATGGTAAATGGGGCACTGTCCTCGATAAATTTAATAATCTCAAAATCTTCTTCTGTCGAAGTTCCATTGGCAGTCATAGGTATCTAAGGGAGCCTTCCACATAGGTTTATCGACTTTCCTCTTAATAACCCTATTCCTCCTAATGAAGGAATCATAGCAGGCTTTCCTAAAATTTCCCATGTTCTTTCTGTCATAATATTCACCTGTGTTTCCGCATATAGAACATAGTCAACGTTGAAGTCTCATATTCTTGCTTCAAGGCATTCTTTTTCTTTGAATATCTCTGATAATCTGACATGTCGGTGGTCATTCAGGGTTTTGTTTATTTGTAGCAATACTTTCTCTGACTCTTTCTGGGGTTCTGCTATTTCTGGATCTACCTTAGGGTTTTCTTTATTTCGATTCATTCCTTCCATCTTAGCAATCATTCTAGGGCAATCCAACACTTCATGGTCCATAGCTTTACAACAAATACAACTAGGTCTTTTCCTAGGGCATTCCTTAGCAAGATGTCTTGGTCTTCTACAATTGTAACAAAGAGTTAATCCTCTCTTTCTCTTAAATGATCCCCAACCTTTCCTATACTGCGTACTAGGATCATGGTAGCTAACCTGCAAAAAATTCTTTCTAAGATCATGCATATAGTTATTATTCCAAACATTCTTTCAATGCATAGGTATAATATATTTTTCACTATTCATATCAGATCTATTCATATCAAATCTTATTTCATCTATTAATACCCTAGTTTTCAAGCTAGGATATAATCTATCAAACATACCTAGATTCATACTTTTGAAACAAGAATTTCCACTAATCTTACTTCTACAAAGAACAAAGCCTTCAGATCTATAACTTTTCACTATTCTTATATGTATCAGAGCACATAGCTTACAGATCTTACCTCTTTTCTTTAGATCTTACCTCTTTTCTTGGTATAGAGCTACTCAGGTCAAGTAGAATGTTGCATACCAAGACAACAGATCTACGCACAGAGCTTTCACAAACTCAGGTCAAATTTTTACACAAAGCTTCTTCTTTCTTAGTTCCCAGCAATCACAGTTTCAAGTTCGATACAATGCACTTTAGCAGTAGATCTACACACAGAACTTCTCTTCAGTTCCCAACAATCACAGTTTCAGGTCCTGACAACGTAACCATTTGTTGGCACAGGGGTAGACCCAGGGTTCAATGCTACAACATCACACCAACAAAACCCTAACTACCGGCCCTTTCGACAATACTTGCGAAGCAGATGAAGTCTCACTCAAGGTAGAGGCAGGGGTAGTTGCAGGACTCAAGTGTCTGCAACCTTAGCTGGGACACAGATTTGTGATTATAATACTTAACAGAGAACTTTAACATCAATCGTTCATCATTATTCAACCAATAAATACTACGCATATAGAACAGAGCATCGCATCATTCACTCAGATCTGATGTATTTAATCACTTTATCATAAACATGCAGGTTATATCTAGCAGATCAAGCACTAAGCACCTTCATATAGGTCATATATAACATTCTTACACATCATTATCACAAAGCATCAACAGATTTATCTATCTCTATCAAAGAACCTAGAAAGAGAATTTATAAACACATCAAGTCAAGCACAAAGAGGAACAACACAGTGTTTACGTGGTTCAACCCCACCCTGGGGCTACGTCCACCAAATCTTCTTCCTTATTGTCTTCAATCAATCGATTACAAGCACAGAGCCTCAAAAATGCACTTCGCCTAGGATAGGAGATCTGTGCACCTTGCTAGATCCTACTTCCTTGCATTATAGCACAAAGCACTTCACAGCCTGTTACAATACCTTGCACCTAGCTCTGCAAGTCTCTCCCAATATGCACGGACCATCTACAAACCATACTTGTACTTAACACTTATCTTATCAGCCTCATATCACATAGATCCCTTTCTACCCCTCTTACATAGCCTAGACATCTATTTATACATTACAAAATAGGCCTAAACATGGGTAAAACCATGGGTCGACATCCCATGCCCGTTACATAATGCCAAAAACCCAAAAAGTACCCAAAAAAGGGGTCGAGATCCATGATCTCCGCTTCATCTTGCTCTCCTCCTTCGATAGGCTGTCGAAGTCTGAAAATAGGTCAAACTTGACCAAATCCCTCAAAATGTGTTCAAGGGCCAACAACCCATTTGTTAAATTCATGTAAGGTAACTTGCAAATTCAAAGGCATATCATCCTCTCGTGACAGTCTTCCTATTCTCTAGAAATCATCGCAGCTCTGAAAATATTCCTTTGAATCCTTATGGAGGGTGGGCCATCATAGCTCAACATGTAAGATCTATTGTCCTATATCCTTTCCTGCATAATGACCTATTTCATTTCCATCATGCGCCTCTGTGAGGATCATCAATCTCTCATGATCTACCACACATCATCATAGTATCCCATCTATTCCCAAATTGTATAACTCTACTGCGATCAACTGATAATCTATTGCTTTAACCACTAGTTGATTATTTTGTGCTATTGTCATATCGGATGGAGCCACTCATGTGCTCAAATATTGAACAACTTTTGCAAAATGGTCATCTGCCATTTGACCTGATAATAAATGAACATTTGGTAAAATATCTTCTAGGTTCCTTGTGTCTTATCTTGTCAGTATCCACGACAAATGGTCTGGTCTTACATTCAACTTCCCTGGCCTCATAATAACTTTGAAATCATACTCATGGAACAACAATAAACATCTAAATATCCCCCCCCCCAACATTGGCTTGTTCACTAGATATATGAGTGCAGAGTTGTTTGTATATATCTTCAAATGGGACCCCAACAAATAGTTTTTGAACTTCTTCAAGGCTTAAACCATTTCCAAGCCTTCCCTTTCTATCATCGTGTAATTCTTCTCAGCAGTCTACAACCTCCTTCTAGAAAAATCAATTGGATGATATAACTCTCCCTCTCTTGGCTGGGCTAACACTACATCAAGTGCTATCGACAATGCATCCACATGAATGTGAAACTCTTTCTTCCAATCTGGGAACACCAAAATGGCCACAGTTACTAACTTCTATTTCAATACATCCAAACCCTTCTGACAATATTCATTCCACTAAAACTTAACTTCTTTCTTCAATAACTTCTCCATTGGAGCTATAATTTGCGCATAATATTTAATAAATTTCCTATAATATCTGGTATGACCCAAAGTTGTTCTCAAATGTCTCCTGATTTAGGTGGTGGAAAATTAAGAATTATTTCTATCTTGGCACGATCAACTAACAAACCATGCTTTCATACCACATGACCTAACAATATCCCAAACGGTGAACATAAAATACATTTCTTCAAATTTAATGAAATATGATAATGTCTACATCTATCAAGCATCAATCTTAGAGTTTCTATTTGATCTTTCAATATCCTAAATACACTCCAATCATCTAAGTACACTTCAATAAACTTATGAATAAACTCCTTAAAGGCTACGATAACTACACTAGAAAACAAAGAAGGCCATTCGCCATTTTGTCGCAAATGTCATATTATGTTTGTCTTTTGGTGCAATCTTTATCTAATGGTATCCTATAAATCCATTGGTGAATGAGTAGGCCTCCTATCCTCCTACATTTTTACTTCATCTGTAAAGGGGGTCAGAAATGGATCATGAAAACATGCATCATTCGGCTTCCTTAGGTCTATGCAAATTCTAATATCCCTTGTTTTATTATCTTGAACCACCATTGGACTTATCCATTCAGAATCTACGATGAGTTCAATTATACCATCTTATATCATTCTGTCAAGATCTGCTTTCACTTTTTCCTTGTACTTTGGATTCAATCTATAAGGTCTTTGTCTTACTATCTTAGCATCTGGTTTTAATGGGATCTTCATCTCGCCCAATTCTCTAGCTATTCCATTCATCTCTAAAAAGGTTCTCGAAAAGAGATCCTGATACTTGTGCAATAGTTCTCCAATATTTTCCACAATCTCAGTGTTCCAATAATCACCAATGTTTGCAAACTTCAGCTTGTCCTTTGTTTCAATGTCCACTTTGTGCACTCTTAAGGGATTCACATATGCGTCAGATTCAAGTGTTGGAACTACTATGTTGCACTCTCCTTTAGTCTTTGGTACCTGTACATTTATTGGGTCTTCTCCTTATTTGTCTTCCTTGGTAACATTACAACATTGTAATAGTTCATGGACTATCGCGGACTCTCTGTGCACACTACATGTAGGTACTATTTATACTTGACCTTCTTCCATAAAACTTTTACCCCTAATGACTTGTAAAGTTGCAAATACTAAATGTGATTAAACTTCAAAATTAAATGTTTCCTTAAAGTTTTGGGTGAGTTCTTCCTAGTCTGTTCTCCCTCTACACACTTCTAGCTCTAAATTCCAGTTCCTGGGAATTTTCTTTAGCGTATATATGAACCTGTGCATCCATTCATGATTCAACACTTGCCTCCAAGCTATAATACATTTCCCAACATGGTCCTTCAAATCGCTCATCCCCGTTACTTGTGCATAATGTATTATGTTGCAAACCTGATTTGCATCATCCTTTTACAATGTTTCCAATCCTCTATCCCTTTATTGTGGGTTTCCCACCATCTCACTGGATTTTCTCCCAATGAAACATCTAATACTAACAACCTTTGTTGTTTGGTTATCTACAACTCAAATTTATTGACAAAAGAACTTGCTTCAGTTAGTCCGTCAAGATTTGGCATATCACGTACCTTTGTTCTGATCCAACGCAAAGAGAAAGTAATGCGAGCACACCTTTTGGTCGATACTTCATGCAACTGGTGTTTCCAGTGTTCAACTCCTTCCTCTGGATCTGATGCACAAGATATTATGCTTCTCCAACTAAGCGCACCATTTGTAGTGGGATTGATGTAATCATCCATGGGCATTGTCTTATTATATAAGTTATCAATTTCCTCTCTCACGGGCTCCACATATCGTCTTTACTCCATAGAGTCTAATGGTGCAATGACCTTTAGGCCTCCTCCTTCAAAAATCATCTCTCTTTTCTTCAAGTTAATAATCGTCTGATTGTTGAAGGCCCAATCTAGTCCAAGCAAAGATGAATACAGGTGACTTTTATCCATGATATCAATAACCTCAAAGTCAGTTGCACTTCACAATCCATCTATATTAACATGTACTCCTGTTAATCTCTCAATCAGTATTATATTATGTTGGTTATCCAACCTCAACTGAACAATTGACCAAACTAGCGTTGGTTTCCCCATCATCTCCCATGTCTGCCTTGGAAGAACATTGACATTTGATCCTAAATCTAAGATGACATTGTCCATGTCATATTCTCCTATATGTGCACTTAATCTGAACTCTTTGTTTGTCCTCTTCTTACGCAAGACTTGGTTCACTTCTTGCTACATCGTAGGTACTTCTCTATCTTGTGTACACCAATTAATAATTTCATGTAGTGCATTCATTATTGTTTAATCTTGGATCTACTCTAAAAAATATTTAGAAATTCTTTCAAAGTATTTACCTTTTCGACTGTTTTTTCTAGAATAGTGTGATCATAAACTGACAAGATATCGTATATTGGTGGTGTCTTTGACATTGATGATATCGAGTTCGGTCCCAGTATCTCCTTCCTTGATTACTGATAGGTTTATTTTTCTTTTTAAGGGTTGAATGTTGGCATGGGATCAACTTCTTTCCTTATCCATTGTTCAACTCCCTTTCCCTTCTCCGTCGCATCTGGTTCAGTTCTCATGCTTCCATGCATAACAACTCCTACTTTGGGTTGGTCATAATTTTCTTCAACAACTATCATCTACAGGTTTTGGTTCTGATTTTGATGTTGGTTCTAGTTCTCTTTCGCCTGCCACTTTGCTATCAGTTGAGGACAGACTTCTATCACATGATCCAATGCTCTGCAATACATGAACATCATGCAAGGATTCAGTAAATCTCTCACTAAATGTCCAGTTTGATTGTAGTTATAACAAATTATTGGTCCTATGCCTCCTCGACCAAATTCTCCACGTCCTTGACCTTTACCGAATCCTCCACTTCCACCCTGGTTAAAGAATATCGGAGTTTTGTACTGTGGAACTCCTCCTTCTATTGCAACATTTTCTTCTTGAATTATGTATGCATATGAAGTGCACTCTCTCATTAATTCGAATGCATGACAATCTTTCTCTTCATGTCCTACTTATTTGTAAAAATTACATAATAAATACTCGAGTGTACTCTTGTACTTTTTTATTAAGGGACAAGAAGTTGGATGATGTCCCCATGTCTTACATATCTCGCAATACCCTACTCCTCCTACCAATGGGCTTGGTGCTCTTGTTTCCATATGTTGCGCAAGTGTTGGACATTCTTCCTTTTGATGGCCTTCTGTCTTACATGTTATACACCAAAAAAATTCTCCCTTTTCCTTTTCCTTCGTTATCTCTAATAATTGAATTATCAATTTAACCAACTATGATTGTACATGTGCCATACCTACTGTTGAAAAGTCAACAAGAAACATGTGTCTAATTTAGTTTTCCCTTAATTAAATTAGACAATAAATATTAATCTATTATCTCAATCATAACTGAGTGATTTGGAATTGTAACAGAATTGTAAGTGTAGTTAAGTGAGTTAAGCTTAGTTGTATTAGTGCGAGTTCAGTGAATTAATTATTCATTAATTCACAATCAGTTAAACTCGCATGCAACTAAAGACTTGCCACGATTAACTACATGCATGTCATTCCAATGGACACCAGTTGAGATAACAGGTGAAAGGGACAGTTGGATATCAGTTGTGAGTTGTTCACACATGCATTGGATATGCTTATGAGTATGTGCAAACGATTCATTCGATTTAGATTGTGAGAATTCGTATTGCAGAGTTTGTGCAGAGGAGGCAAACTGTCTGGACACAGGAATTGGCGCATGC